>JAMKCH010006972.1:0-32644 GCA_023653785.1 Ophioderma brevispina
TGATAAAACCAACAAGACGTGAGATTTTATTGCACATGGAATCAACATGTGAAGAAAATGCAAGATTGGAAGAAAACGTAACGCCAAGTAGTTTAAAATCATCAACGGACTGTAGCGTTTCACCACCCAAAGAGTAATTTAATTTGGCACACATCTTAGATCTAGAGAAATGCATAACAGCACATTTAGAGGTATTAAGTGGAAGCTTGTTCTTGACTGTCCAAGAGTACAGTTTATCAAGATCATTTTGAAGTTCTGACCGATCATCGAGATTCCGAACAGGTCTCACCAATGTATGATCGTCAGCAAATTGAAATATGGGAGAAGACAGACCAATGTTGATATCCGAAACAAATAAAAGGAAGAGAACATGCTTCATGGAAGTACATGCTTCACCGACTTAGTCTCTATATCTTATCGGGTATTACCTTCATACTAAAGCATGGTGTGGTATTAGACTATATGTATTACGGCGTTTTGCAAGAGCGCAGCGCGAGGGAGGTAACGTATCTGGCGCGGTATGAACGTAACATGGGAGATTTCTTTCATTACTAGGGCTGGAAATTGTTACTTTGAAACCAGATTTTTATACAAAACATGGATAATATAACATTGATATCTGCTTGATTTATCACATATTGGAACATTGTTCGTCAGTTATTTTTAGCAATGTTGTATTCATTCGAACTATGGTAACGTATCTGGCTGCAATATTGGCGACGTGCTCTCAGAAAACTCTTGCGAAACTTTAATAATCCAATATTATCATGTTTTGAACTTAATAATTAGAGCATGATATAGCCTGATAAAAATGCAATGTAATAAGGGATATGCACTCTTGTGTAACGAGCAGGGACACATTTTAAAGAACGGATTTGGGCTGGCGACATGGCAAAAAACAAGAATTATGCATCTTTAGCCTTATTGCTCGATACTTTCTCATCCGGTTAGAACTTCTAGTCCGGATCATTTTGAAAACATAACTCCTAAGTATAATTTATATCAATAAACATTCACTCTTAACGGGTAAAAACAAGCTTTAAACTGTGCATGACTGTGAGCGACACGAAGAACGACGTTTTGAACACGTTATCGGAGAATGGCCCCTAGAGTTTTAATACTATGGGCCATAACGATACGCAGGAATGGATTCGCAGGAATCACACCACTAAATAAACTAGGTGTAGCAGACGACGTCAGTGCCGAGACAGTGTTGGCGTCCGGAATATGGCCCTTGCCTAAATGAAGAGTCAAAAAATGTTGATTAGTTGTGTCTTTAAATGAAATTTGAAATTAATCATAATATGTGGACTAGTAACAAACCATTTGGGTGGTAAAGAGTTTGTCTGTGCCTTTTTTGTATAATTTCTGAGGGTTTGGGGAAACTGTACAATTTTAGTTTCTAGTAACACTCAACTAGGCGTGAACGTTTTGAAAACATGCAAATCTTTCGATGCTCTGTAGCTAAAAAAAATCAGCCTTCATCATATAACTTTTTCATTTTTTGTTGAAGAGGTATGGTGCTAATCTTCCAAAAAAAATCAGTTTTGAAGTAACCAGTAGCTTTATAGCCGAGAAATCGACGTTTGGTGAGAGGTCATTTTGTACACAAGTCTATGGGGAGTTATTTAGTGGTGTGATTCCCGCAGGCGACAAAAGAAGTGACGTAGGATGTTAACTGGTCTATACTCAAACAAAGAAGGACAGAAGGACACCAACTACTCCACTCCTCAAAGAGCTCCAGTGAGCATGTTGTCTTTAAACGTATGCTTCTTACAAGGGTATTCCTATACAATTGCCATCATACTTGTCCGAATACCTCTCTTTGTATATTCCTGGCAGGCCAGTCATGCGGTCTGAAGATGGCAAGACGCTCCTCACTGTTTCTCGTGAAAAAAAGTCAGTGGTTGACAGGGCTTTCAGCAATGCAGCCCATAGCCTGTGGAACTCTTTGCCAATCTATGTTTGCCACTTCAGGTCCATCGTTACTTTTAAGAAAGCAGTGAAATGCTATTTCCAAAGAGTTCAGCATGTCCTTAAACTGGCATATATTGTCTCTTTTTTTAAATTTGATTTGCTACTGTTTCTTATACTATACGATATACTAGATGATATGTGTTGTACCTCAAGGTTCATTACTCTTTAAGGGAGGGGTATGGGGTCTGAAACAGTGAACTTTGAAGTGATTTTTCTTAATTTTCCTAAATAGTGGAATATACATGTTACACATCATATTGTAGCCCATGTCACAAAGTGTTAAAATTCATGTCAATTTTTGCTCTGGTTGCCATGGTAACCACGTAGGGCCTCTGATTGGCTAAACACTAGAACGGACGTAACTAAATAACTAAACAAGCTACTGGGTCGAAACTTGGGTGGCATGTGCAGGGGGTAAATACGCAGTGAACCATGAAGCCGGATTTTTGATACCGTTGCCATGGCAACCGGCAATCGACCAATCACATAATGTCATGGCGTAATTTGAATTTGGAAAACAATTTTGAAAATCGGGCTTCAGGGTTCACTAGCCCTATATGTGCTGAATATGTGTGCCAAATTTCATGTACATAGCATGTAGCGTTCTCTAGTTACGTTCGTTTTCGTTTTGGTTGTTTGCATATTTTAACGAAACGAGTTATAGACCTCGAAACATTAATTAGACAAAATTGAGGGCGCTTTTGATGTGAAATATGAAATTTCATTTTATTCTGAATTATCATAATTACTAATCAAAGAATCATCGAAATCGGTGCATCCATTGTCCTGTAATTAATTTTTAAAATAATTTTCTTAAATATCGCAGGGTGAGAAAACAATAAAATACATAAAAAAATCACGAACCCAGTAAATTTAATTACTTAAAATTATGGACAAAATAATATGAGTATTTATTTACTTTGACGTAACCAAAACAAATGCGTTAAATGGCGTATAAATAATATCTTTTAAAATATCTTAAATATAACCCATTTAAAGTTTTTACATGATAAAGTATAGGAGACTATGCGTTTTTGGCAAATATCGCGTACACTGCTTCACTTTGATCAGCCATATCTCGGGAACCGAATGTCCGATTGCGATCGAATAAAAAGCATTTTGTAGATTACAATGTACATAATTAAGCCATTGCATTATCTCATTTTCGTAAATGGAACAATTTTTTACCAAAGTCAGACCCCATACCCCCCTTAAATCTACCATATTATCGTGTTTAGGCCAAACAGAAGTTCCTTTTTGTTTGTAAACGCTTTTACCTTAAATAATTAGGCACTATATCAAATGATGTTTGTATTGTATTGTATTGTATTGTATTGTATTGTATATCAAATCTGTCGATGATAAGAATGGCAATTAAGAGTTTAAAAAACAAAAACTTTGAGATGGCAATATGACCCATCTTGAAATTGGAGCATGCTAACATTTCATTATGTTATGTTATCTAAACTGCTCTGAGTAAGTTATAATTACAAACATTACAGCTCTTAGCTATAATGTAATAATGAATTTTGGAGACATCTGGAATGGTTTATTGATTTGATTTGTTTCCAAATTATTATTATTCATAATGGTCTCAATCTACATGTTGATTGCTAAAGCATTAGTGAATCCCGAAGTCCCTTAACTGCTTTAAAATGGACTTTTGAAAAAAAAATAACGGAGCGGACCCTTTCCTAGTTATATCTCTAACGGCTCTTGATGACAATCTGACGATCACCGCAAAAAAGGAGGTAGCGTTATTTTCCTTGTTAGCTCCAGGGAAAATTTCACCATAAAAGAAGGCAGGAGTCCGCTCCGTGATTTTGGAGAAGTGCAATACTATTCTTGTAGACCTTCCTTCTATAGGCAATGGCGGATCCAGGATTTAAAAAATGTCAAAATTACCGGGGGGCTGAAAGGCTGTAACTGGTCCAAAATAGCTAAAAATGGGCTGATTTTGCAAGAATTTGCAGAATTACCGGGAGGCGCGCGCCCCCTCCGCCCCTCCCTGGATCCGCGCCTGATAGGAGATTGATAATCTCCACTTTATCTATAATACGGAAGCAATGATTGTCAAGTTATCAAAATGAAAATAATAATTTGTCAAATTATCAAGGAGATTGACCGATTTTCTCATGTTTTCTTCCAAACACAGGCTGTCGATTTGCGATAGAATTGAATGCAAAATTATCTTGCTCACTCACATGTTGTTGGATCGTGTTTCTTGGAAATGACATGAACTCTACAAGTCCACATAAATTTCCAACCTAAGTTTGACAATGTTTAGGTTGCATAACGCTAAAGCAGCGATACAGTAGACATAAAATCCAAAGTAGTATGCAATACTACTCTTTCATCTGCTAAGGTTCGACTTCATAGACACGTGCTTAGTACAAAAGTGGCCAATGATATATTTAAGTGCCGCGTTGTACTGGCTTTAACCTCTTACCAAGACACTCTAATCAGATCAATTGAAAAGCTTGACAGCCTAACAATTCTTCGTAACCGTCATGTAAACAACACATATTCAATTATGTCTCCTCATTACCCAAAAAGAGTACCCATAAAATTTGTATCGGAAGACCCCACTTGTTCTCGGATTAGAGCTGTTTAGACGGAAGAATTGAAATAATAATAATAATAATAATAATAAAGGGATAATGCGTTACAATTGGGAAAAGTGTCGTAACGATCTGCTAAAGCGATGGCTGGTAATCCCTATAACTCCCAAACCAATGGTCGTAGATGGTACAAACTATACATTTTTAGAATCCTTATGACAAGACGGACAATATGGCATACATTTCAACATGATTGGAGCATTTTTAAAATTTAACCCCTGTGTTACCTTAAATTGGCCCCAATTGAAGAAAGTGACACCACAATTTGAGAGTACTAATTATTACAACTCATGAATAGTCATGACATAATCATGCTAGTTCATTGCTAGATTCCTGTCAGACGTGCTATTTCCCTAGGGAAATAGATCGGACTATTTCCTACAACCTCGTCCCCAGAGTCACAGCGAGGTGTAATAAAACAAATACTACGTGGTTTATACATCGGGAAAATAGTGTGCCTATTTCCCTCTAACCATGTAGTGTTTGTATACTACCTAGCTTTGATATAGATGGTCCATACTAACTACCAAAGGTGTCAAACCTTTTCTGTAGTGGATGAACGATGAAGTTTGACCTGGGTCCGTGCTCCTCTTCTATTATTTACGCGTATTTTGACACCTCAATTGTGGCGATCGACTGAGTATTGTTGAAGTTATGCCCACTTGACCGAATCCACCCTGGTTTTAAAAAATGCAGTAAAACCTATTGACAAATCATACTGTTTCCAACGGAGGTCAGTGCAATCCGCTTCTTCTCTGCATGACTAATTCTCCTTCTCTATATAGTGCCAAATTATTGAATGTATATAATTGTCAATTGACATTTTCAGCTCCTTTTCATCAAAACAATCCACTGAGGTATAGGTAAGATACAGGGTGATCCCAAAGTGATGGAGGGGAGAGGGGATATCACAGACACTTGATTTTGGTACCAATAGATAGCTATGGTCACTTCCTTCCATTGATACTAAAATTCCACACAGGGAAAATTCAATTTTTCGCCAAAAAGTTAGGAATATCATAGGCGTGCCCAGGAAATTTTATTGAGGGTGGCTGGACTAAAGATGTTCGAACCATGAGAGCGAAGCGAGCGGAGCGAGCTGAGCGACTAACGGGTGGGGTCCAGGGGCCCGCCTTGTGGCCCCTGGTGGGGTCCAGGGGCAACGGCCCGGCGGGGGTCCAGGGGGAAGAGCTCCCTGAAGCTCCTGAGGTTTTAGGGTTTTCAAGACCTGAAAACGCCTTTCCTTGCGTACTTCTTCCGACACTTTTTGATCCGCATTTGCATGGAAAAAATCAAATAAATGTACCATGTTCCTGTTCTTTTTCTTCTTCTTTTCTCCTTCTCTTTTCCTCTTTCTTCGTTCTCCCTTCCTCTTTCTTCCTTCCTCTTTTTTCTTGAGAACTTTGAGGGGGGCTTTAGCCCCCAAAGGCCTCCCCCCGGGGACGCCAGTGAATATCCGAATTTCATGTTTTCCGGTTAACTCTTCTACGTGCAATTTGTTTTTTTCCGTCACAGATAAGATTAAATATACAAATGGCTGTACGAGGTTTGTATCTACTTGTACCATGCCTGTGTGTCATTGAAAACGCCCTTCACCAATATGCGAATGGCCGTCCTGTATGTCATAATTCACGATTTTTTTTATGCAAACTAATGCACATCAAGATCTAACTCATTACCATTTTCCGACGCCGATAACTTTCTGTGGCCTATGACCCAATTCACATAGCAGGAACCTGTTATAACTGGTACATGCTATTCAGCAGGCACCTGTTATAACTGACTCAATGTATACACTGCATACAGTGCTATACAGCAGGTACCAGTGCATAAACAAACCTCTCTATTGAAGCCTGTATAGCAGATTCTAGTGAAAATTCACCGCCGCTAGTCACCGATGGCAATTCGCGCATGTGTAGTACTTCCGGGTAACTGACCTAAGTATACACAGAACCGAATCTGTGTGTACATTGTACGTGTCATGCAAACCATGCTTGGCCGCGCCCACAAACACGGTTCCCTGCATATAATTATGACAGCAATCAATACTCCCATTGCAAGCTATTGCATTTCCCAGTTCAAACTTGGTTGCACTGCTGGAAAATAGCCATGCATATTTGCTATGTCACCTTATTAAAATTATATGTCACCTTGCAATGATGACACTGTGGGTTCAGGAATGATCTAAGTAATACCGACACACATAGTACATCTCACTAGTCACATTATATCGCGCATAATCTACCATTATTTAGGAGTATTTTTTTTCAACCCTCAATTCCGGGATTGACTCATGGCGCAACGGTACTGACATAAAAACAACACAAACACTGAACAACGGAAAGTTTTATTTAAATTCTGTTTTCAGCTTTCGATAGCTGAGACCATACCGGATTTTCCCATTATCATTGCGCATATACTTTTTACCACCTGAAGTCTAAAGAAGTCTCTCGAACGTCATGAACACACAATACAGAATTTCAAAATCTCCCCAAGCTGTATCGCAAATATGACGTCACCATTCGGTAATGAGAGTAATGAGCGGCGCTCTTCATTTGTAAAATGTATTGAAAGAAGTGTGTACGTGCAGTGGAACGGGTTACTGTTCCTTAACGTATTGTACACGCGTATTTCCAACCCTGGACTTAGTAATGTTTCTCTTTACTCTAAAATAATATTGAAATACATTTATTTTAAAAAGGCCATGGTTGGATTCGAACCTGTGATAACTGCATTATAAATCGATACTCTTATCCACTACACCAGCGAGGAAGGATGTGGGAGGAGATTGATTTTAATCCTACATAAGCTTTACGGAATAAAGCGATAATACAATTGTGATATGATAGCACTGTATGCAGTGTATACATTGAGTCAGTTATAACAGGTACCTGCTGAATAGCAATAGCATTTACCAGTTATAATAGGAAATGCACATTATGAAAGCGTCACATGTGAAGGTCTATGACGCTACTGTGCCGTCCGTAACCCATAACACGTATACATATCCCATATATATGAATTGGGTGGGCCTATATATTTTATTTTTTTGTGTGGTTCGTGACTCGGACTTTAGCCTATATTGGTACGTAGTTTCGACGTGTTTAGCTTCCATTGTCCAGAATGAAGATCACATATTTTACTAATTTCTACTGGAAATCAAAGTTTGATATTCTATATACGTGGTAATTGAACCGAAAATGTAAATATCATTTCGATTTTTAGGGTGTCTTCGAGGGCTTGTTATACTGACTAGGTATACAGAGTAGAAAAAAAATATACACTGCTTGGTCTGCAAATTTCTCAAAAGTCGTTGGATATATCAAATGTTTTAAAGATATTTATTAACTACAATATCTCATTAGAACCTGGTGAAAACGGCATTGGAAACAAAGCTAAAATAACAAACCGGTGGCCTGTTAGAGAAAATGGTCAAAAACATTTTTTACACAAGTAAGCATATGTGTCATTATTGCACAGGTGTTTGAAAGTCTCATTTATTATGACAAAACCAGTATAGAACAAAAATTATTGTCGGCGATACTGTTTTTACAACTAGGCCGTTGGCTGGGTGGGTCCCCGTGTGCATGAGATGTGCCCTAAGTTACTCTTCACAGCCATGTACTAGACCATCAGACAAAACAAAAAAGTGAGGGTAGACTTTTGCTACCCCGGCACTTTTTTCGCTAGAGGGCGTTTTCAAAATGGCCGCCAAAATGCCATTTAAAACCATATATTGGCATTTTCATAGCCACTATATGGGGTGAAATGGCCCAGTTTTGTAGTGTTTTTCTATTTCTGTTTATGTCAAATGTATAGAATGGTCATATTCACCACTTAAAATATTCCTTATTGAGGGCGCTTTTCAAAATGGCCGCCAAATGCTATTTAACACCTTATAATGATGTTTTAATAGCCATAAAATGATCCAGTTTTTCAGTGTTTTCCTATATTTGTTGATGTCATATGTACAGAGGGGTCACATTCCCTACTTAAATGAATTCGTAATGGAGGGCGCTTTTCAAAATTGCTGCCAAATGCAATTTAGCACCTCATAATGATGTTTTAATAGCCAAAAAAATGGGGCGAAATGACCCATTTTTAGTGTTTTGCTATAAATTGTTGATGTCAAATGTATAGAGCGGTCACATTCACCACTTAAATGTATTCCCAATTGAGGACGATTTTCAAAATGGCCTCTAAATGCGATTTAACACCTTATAATGATGTTTTAATAGCCAAAAGGGGTGAAATGACCCAGTTTTTCAGTGTTTCCCTATTCTTTTCTCCATCATTTGTTGAGTTATTCAGTACTTAACATAATTGCAGTTTTATTTTTTCTTTTTCTTACAGTAATTTTTATTGATATTAATGATTTTCTAGTTGTTTTTCAGTTTAATGGATTTGATGATTTGATTTATCCAGCACAATGCTGTTATTGGTGATATTACAATCCAAGTACTTATAAAGGGTTGTGGCCTTAGCCAGCTGTCACCTCGAAGATGCAATATAATTGTGACGATTTCATGATGGCAGCATAATAATAATTGACAATCGTGCTGTAAGCATCTCGAAGGAGAGGAAATTCCACACCACACAACATATGTAGTGGACTTGATGATAGCCAATGTCTGAAAGCTGAAGACAAAATTCTGCAGCACATTTGGGGATTTCACAGACACAGCTTTTGATTACGTGTGGAGGTCTGTGTCAGCTGCAAACAGGCTTGATATAGTCTTTGATTCTTACCATGACAAATCTAGGACGGACTCTGGGCGAAAACAACATCAAGACATGTTACCAATTAAATTGAATTAACAACAATCATTCGGGACGTACCCCTTCCTGTCGAGATATGGGTTGAAATGGTCTAGTTTTGTAGAGTTCCCTATTTGTTGAGGTAAAGTGCATAATTCTCCTCCTACATGATGCTCATAGCACGATTGCCAATTATCATTACGCTGCCATCAGGAAATCGTCAAAATCATTTCGCTTCATCGAGGTTACAGCTGGCTAAGCACACAACCCTATCAGCACTTAGATTGTAATATCACCAATAACAGCATAGTATTGAACAAATCCATTAAAACTGAAATGTCACTAGAAAATCATTAAAATTAACTGTAAGAAAAAGAGAAAATGAAACCTCAATTTTGTTAGAACTAAAAAAAGTAACTCAACAAATAATGGAGAAAACAATCAACAAAATAGGGAAACACTGAAAAACTGGGCCATTTCACCCCCTTATGCTATTAAAGGAGAACCGTACTAAGAATAAATTATACAATATACGCTATAAAAATAATTATTGAACACATATCGAGTGGTTTCATGGAAAACGGAATTATACTAACCATAAAAATGAATTTAAACATTTTGTCTGACCATGCGCTATTTGAAATTCGCGCTAGTGTATATGGGATATGTATACGTGTTATGGGTTACGGACGGCACAGTAGCGTCATAGACCTTCACATGTGACGCTTTCATAAAAAAAAAAAAAAAAAAAATGTAATATCACCAATAACAGCATAGTATTGAACAAATCCATTAAAACTGAAATGTCACTAGAAAATCACTAAAATTAACTGTAAGAAAAAGAGAAAATGAAACCTCAATTTTGTTAGAACTAAAAAAAGTAACTCAACAAATAATGGAGAAAACAATCAACAAAATAGGGAAACACTGAAAAACTGGGCCATTTCACCCCTTTATGCTATTAAAACATCACCACAGTGCCCTCCATTAGGAATACCTATAATAATAATAATGAAATAATAATAATAAAAAAATAATAATAACAATAATAACACTAAAATGAACCAGGGGGAAAATTGAATTATTCACTAGGTTATAATGAGCTCTTATAGTTATTCAAATTAATTAATATTCATTATGTTGTTATTCTAGTAGACTAGAACTAATTTGCATAAAATTCATATTCATATCATTTTACGGAATAAAGCGCAAACAATACATGACGTTAGGGGGAAAGAGTTTTTCTCCCTAACGTATTAATGAGTACATATGAAAAGCGTTTCCCCCTTATAGTCGAAATTAAGGTCGTAAAGGTTTATTTAATCTCAAATCGTGGCCTGTAGGCCAAATTACTAGAGATTTTACAAGACAGAAACAATGCAACTTGGAGGCAGCAGCTTAAACAGCGCCATATTGTAACATTCAAACACATTATGAAACACACCGAAAGAGAACACAGTGCAAGCTTTCATGGTTCCTTTGCCCATTTCAAATGAACCATGGAGAGGGTGGTATTCAGGTTTTAATCAATATCTGTTATACAAATTAAATCCCAAATTGAGTTCTCAAATTAAATCCAGCAAGTGGTCCCACTGAGATTAGAACCGAGGACCCTTTGCTCCAGAGGTAAGCTTGCTAACCGATAGACCACGCCATTTCCTCATTATGAATGTGACCGCTCTATACATTTGACATCAACAAATATAGCAAAACACTGACAAACTGGGCCATTTCCCCCATTTTTGGCTAGTAAAACTTCATTATGAGGTGTTAAATTTTATTTGGCGGCCATTTTGAAAAGCGCCTTCCATTAGGAATACATTTAAGTAGTGAAAGTGACCGCTCTATACATTTGTCATCAACAAATATAGGAAAACACTGAAAAACTGGACCATTTTACCCCATTTTATGGCAATTAAAACATCATTATAAGGTGTTAAATAGCATTCGACCGCCATTTTGAAAAGCGCCCTCCATTAGGAATACATTTATGTGGTGGATGTGACTGGTCTATGCATTTGACATCAACAAATATAGCAAAACACTGAAAAACTGGGCCATTTCACCCCATTTGTTTGGCTAGTAGAACATCATTATGAATTTATGAGGTGCTAAATTGCATTCGGCGGCCATTTTGAAAAGCGCCCTCCATTAGGAATACATTTCAGTAGTGAATTTTACCGCTCTATACATTTGACATCAACAAATATAGGAAAACACTACAAAAATGGACCATTTCACCCCATAAAGTGGCTATGAAAACGTCATTATATGGTGTTAAATGGCATTTTGGCGGCCATTTTGAAAACGCCCTCTAGCGAAAAAAGTGCCGGGGTAGCAAAAGTCTACCCTCACTTTTTTGGTATGTCTGATGGTCTAGTCCATGGCTGTGAAGAGTAACTTAGGGCACATCTCATGCACACGGGGACCCACCCATCCAACGGACTAAACTGATTTGGATGGACTAAGTACATCCTGTGTACATTTTACGAAATTTCATTGCGGGCAACTATGTATTTTCTTAAAAATCTAGTTTTCCACGTTTTTCTATGGAGAATGGGCATATAGAGGGCGCTATAACATACAAATCATGACATTTGTAGGCCTATATGGCAAGATTCCCGCAATGGATTTTTCTGATTTTTGCAGGGACAATAGCGCTTGCATGTCCCTACTTATGTCAGTTGTCAAAATTGTGTCGCCACTGCTCAAAATTGTTCTAAATATAAAAGAGACAATTTGCACGGAGTCAGACAGCTGTGTGTGAACTTTAGGCTTATACTCGGGTAACAAAGGGCTGACCACCCTTCAAGTTTGTGAAGTGTTATACCATTTGAAATGAACGAGAGAATATCTCAACCATGACACTGAACAAAAGAGACACTTGAATACACTTTGAAATGTGCATTTAAGTAACAATTAAGTTTGTTTTATTTGAAGGGAATTTTAAATTGAAAGGGGCTTGCATACTTTCTTGTCTGATCAAGACTCTGCTTGCACATTTTCAATGCTTGGGATAAGATCATAATGAATAAATGTTTATTTTTCAATTATTAATTAATTAATTACCAAGTCCCTTGATGGGGTGCGTTGTTCAATATTTGAATGTATTAATATTTGATATAATTCGTGACAGCCAACAGAGTGCCTTTGACTTAGGTATGTGGTTTTTTTTTTACCTTTTTACTATAGATGGCTGTCATTTTGTCAATTCAAAGCCGTTTTCACCAGGTTCCAGTAAGATAGCGTTGTTAAAAAATAACCTCAAACAGTTATGATATGTCTACCCACTTCTGAGAAATTTGCCGACGTAAAAGTGTAAACTTGTTTTGGACTACTCTGCATTAAGAAAGTGGTGGAATTTCACGATTGACATGTTAGACCGCTATGTTTTCTCCAAGTAAATGGCAATTGGACAGTAAATTTGGGGCAATTTACTCCGCGCCCAACAATTTGACATCGATTTGCCCTCTATTGGGTATACCGACTTTAGAGCATCTCGTGACGGGCGTTTCAAGCAGAAAAAAAATAAATGGTCACCATTATGTTGAAAATATGATAATTTTGTGATTTTCTCCTGTACTTTGGCACGGTACCGTATTGTGGCATTTCCTATCATGATCGAATTTAGGATGTTTATCTAATTATCCTTTAAAAATATTTAACTTGTATCTGTCCATGTTTGGAATACGTTAAAAACAGAATACTACCTGTGAGAGTGTGAATGTGCCATTGGTATTTTTTTTCATGTAAATGTCGAATTTCATGAAGCAAGAATATGTGAGTTTTAGTTGAATGTATGATATAAAGCAGGGCACACTTGACAGGCTTGTTTTATTGAAGCATATGTCAAGTTCAAACATCTTCGAGGGGTGACAGTTCCACATAAGGTCTGATAGTGACAGAAAATTAAATAACGTTCTATTTTGCTGGAAGTTCAGACACACTTACACTTCAGTTTGAATATTAAAAATAAATCGTGAGAGAAAAGAGAACTCCTTTATGATGTCTAGTCCATATTGACTCAAAATTGAGATTCGAACAAGTTTCAAGTTTCTGTTTCATATATTTATGATTAAAGCATTGGTTGAGGATTGCATGACATGCAAGTTATAGTGGCTAGACATGGCTATAAATTGTAAATACAATAGGACGTTGTAAACATAGTTTAAAATGTCTCATTTGTCGCAGTTATCGCTACCCAATCTTTTTTTTGTTTTGTTTGGTTTTCCTTTTTCTTTTATTTTTCTCCTCCTAAGTCGTCTTCATCTTCGTCTTCGTCCTTGCCCTCGCCCTCGTCTTCGTCTCTCCTTTTGCGTCTTCTTCTTCTTTACCTTTATATACTTCCTCAAAAAAGTAGTCTTGTTTTTAAAATGTAACCTTTAAGATGTGAAGCATTTCGGGTCGTGTTGTATTTGCTCTGCTTTTTTGATCCAAAGATCAAGGATTCCATGAATACAAATAGTTAAGTTTAAACACTTTTAACTGGCCCTTTTTGTAACCAAATTTAGTGCTCTTGCAGCTCTTCACTCCCAAATGTGCATTATATATATATCTCGACTACAGAGGTACAATGTAAAATGTATGTCCCTTAGCAACTCGAACGATTTGTTTTCCTTTTTTTATCAGGTTGTTCAAGATAAAGCGCCGCTGTCAAGAACAAGAAATGTCTATGAGTGAGCGTCCTATATAGATGAGTTAAGTAGAGCGATGTAGTAACATTTAAGAGTTAATCAAATTTCAGATTGGGCAAATTTATTTTATACTTCGACAAATATTTCTTATCTACTCAATATTAAAGGAGATTTTTCGAAATAATACATTCTTTTGAACACGTATATGAACCAACTAAATTTGGGAAGGATGTTTTGTTGCATGTTGTAATATAGTCTAAGGCAACGCACCTCTAAACAATACTACACTCTTGCTCATAAAGTTGTATTTTTTCAGACCCAATCTTAAAGTGATTAGCAGCGATATTGCGAGAGAATCGAAAAATGTGGAAATGCATTTGTTTTAACTTATAAATCAGGGATACGTATACAATTCCATATAACTGGTTTAATATAGAAACAAACCACAAAATAGTGAAAAAAATGAAGTATTTGAGGAAATGTGTCATACCGTCTCCCGTAAATAGACATACAGCGAGGGCGTCTCAAAATCTACAATAAACGGCTGATTGTGGTTTACACAGAATAAACAAAGATAAATAATGTTTGTGTTTAATCATGGGGCACAACATCACGCTTAAAATATGCGATATCCACCGAAAAAGGCTTTTTTGATATCAAGTCGGAATTTTGATACGCACGTATAGAAATTTAAGAATCAGATAAAAAGTACTGCCTTGTCTTTAATGCACGGATTTCAAGCCAACCACTTGCAGGTTATGTTTTCATATCCATGCCAGTAACAAAAATACAAAAATATGAATTTTGATGATTTTTTTCGATGTTTCGGATAAGCAAATCGCTGCTAATCCCTTTAAAACATATTTCTATGTGCACGCCTCAGTAATCATCTTAGAGTAGGTGAATAGTTACATAATGAGTCTCCACTACCCAGGTGAAGTGAATCCACGCATAATTTAAATTACGTAACAGTGCCTTTTGTTGGGAGCGATAACATTTCAGACGTCGGTTGTTTGGTCCTTTTTCCTGCTCCATGCCGGTGTGCAAGGAGCCCATTTTTTCAGAGTTGGTTGTGGTTCCCTAGGCTATGCCTCGCCCAACGGCATTGTTAATACACCGAAGAGTACTTGCCCTCCAACAGGAAGGGTACAAACAAACCCAGGTCGCTGATTTCATCGGAATATCGCAGATTGCGGTCTGTAAAATCCTCAGACATCATCGAGAGGTAGGTCATTTGAGGCCACGAAAATCTTCAGCGCGATCACAATTGAGTACCAGACGAGATGATCGCCAACTGCTTAATCTGTGCCGTAGAGCACAGAAAATGCCCACGAGCCGTCTTCGTCGTTTGTGGAGAAGACACTATGGAAACAACGTTTCCCTCCAAACTGTAAATCGCAGAATGCTTTAACATGGTTACCGAGCAAGACGAATGGCCAAATGTCCACGCCCGACAGTTCACCAGAGAGTTGATCGACTTCGCTGGGCTAGGGAGCACAGAAGATTACAGCTCAGACACTGGCGAATGTTGTGTTTATTGGCGAGAGCAGCTACATCATTGACCATCAAGATGGGAGACAAAGAGTTACGTGGTGAGAACATCCGAGATGACTGTATTTAGGAATGGACTCAAGGGGGTGGCGGCTCAGTGATGGTATTGGCCGGTATTCATTATGTAGGAAAAGCATCACTGGTGGTGCCAGATGGACACATGAACGCCGTCGTGTACCTGGCGTGCCCATTGACATCACCAACAACCTTGTGGGCAGTATGCCGCTACGTCTTGATGCACTGATCATGCCATACTCGATGTTAGTGACTGTTCGATATTTAAAACAGTACTATTGAACATTTTGATGCATGAAATCACCCAAAAATGTGTTATATGTAAAACTGACTGATGTGAAAAACTTGTAACAAAATCCTTACATATGCTTTTCAAAATACCCCCTTTTCCTTTCAGGATAAGGACACAGTTCGTAAAGGGTTAATTGTGGACTAAGTTCGTGGTGATATGTTTGCAAGAGACTGATCATTCAAGTAATGTGGCGATTACACCCTAGATACCATAAATAACTCACACTGTAAGAATAATTCCATAAAAAGTGGTAAAAATATTTTATTCCAACTTTATGAGCAACAGTGTAAATTCAAATGAAATTCGTTATGATAACGATTATATTACTTGGTAATAAAACTGACTAAAGAATGGGGTGAATTATGTTAATGATCTCCTACACAATTACGTCGATATTTATACCAAATGGTGGGAGTGTTGCGCTGTCATTAGCTTTACACTCACGTCATTCAATGCTATATCCAGATTGTCTTTTCGTTTTACTGGTGGGTGACCCGACCGACATCCTCGTTCGTTCCCCATTTTACTCCATCAAAATTAAGATTTTGTTATCAGGAAAAAAAAAACTCATATTATTTTGTTCTCATTGCCCATGAAATGTTTTCTTTGTTATTAACAACAAAGTGGTCTACCACATTAATTACCACACACTCTCCTATGACCAACTTAGCACACGGTTTGCTTCTGCTATCCAAACGACTGGGCCAATTTCACTCAAGATATGTAATCCGAAGGAGGACCATTATCGGGTCACCCACCTTTAAGCCGTTTTGTTTGTTTGTTTGTTTCTACTCACTTACGATAAAGGATCAACACTAATTTACGATATTTTAATTTTATTTTTAATCAAATCTAGATAAAATAGGATCAAAAGTAAGCTGCACGTCAAAATATGATATGACAAAAAATCAATGATTTATTTTATTCCTTTCAAATGCACTATCGATACTAAATTGTAACGAACAGGACGAATTTCGAGTAACGTCCTTTTCATTTCCAGATTCCTTCCTCACATGAACTCACCCCAAGTATGCCTACAGCCTTTTACAATTACAAATGTTTTTCATTTCAATGTAATCTGTTGTGTTTTGTAAGTACGTTTTCCCTGTTGAGAAACATTGGTTCTTTAATTTCTAAAAAAAGGCGAAATGCTTTCCTGTGGGACTGTTATTCTTTTGCTGCAATAACAATTTGTTAGTTTACCGGGCCACACGGTAAGAATACTGAAATGAGTCCGCACTTCAGTTCCTTTCGAGTATTTGAGACAGTTCTATTGTTTACGTTGTGTAAAAAAAAATGCCGGAAAAATTAATATACTTCTTTTCTTCATTTCATTTCTTCCTGGCGGCAGTGATATTGTTTCCGTCATCCATTTTACACATGTCAAGCTTTGTGGCAGATGTTGGAAATCACATTGTCAGAAACTCATATCATTGTCTCTGTTGATTTCTATAAACATATATAGCCCTGGAGCTAGTACACATTTGTAACACATCTCAAGTACAAAAGGTTTGAGTGATTAATTATGTTGACAGACTGACCGGAACCCCTGAAACGTGATTCTTAAGTGCCGCAAGTGGTGCCTTAAGGAGAGGGGACCAAAACAAGGTTTGTACAGGGGTCAAATTTGTAAATTGATCCAATCATGTTGAAAAGCACAAAAAAAAAAAAAAAAAAAAATACGATAAAGGATCAACACTAATTTACGATATTTTAATTTTATTTTTAATCAAATCTAGATAAAATAGGATCAAAAGTAAGCTGCACGTCAAAATATGATATGACAAAAAATCAATGATTTATTTTATTCCTTTCAAATGCACTATCGATACTAAATTGTAACGAACAGGACGAATTTCGAGTAACGTCCTTTTCATTTCCAGATTCCTTCCTCACATGAACTCACCCCAAGTATGCCTACAGCCTTTTACAATTACAAATATTTTTCATTTCAATGTAATCTGTTATGTTTTGTAAGTACGTTTTCCCTGTTGAGAAACATTGGTTCTTTAATTTCTAAAAAAAGGCGAAATGCTTTCCTGTGGGACTGTTATTCTTTTGCTGCAATAACAATTTGTTAGTTTACCGGGCAAATGGTGCAAATTATTGGTGGAGCTCATAGGATAAAATTAAGGAATAGTTTTGAGTGTCTCAAATGCTTGCTTAAGAAAGTAGGGGGGTAACAAGATCAAGCTCTATTGAATGCAATGGACGTTGACCTTCCGTGCCCCCTACATCGGAAACTAAGCATTTAAGACAGTCAAAACTATTCCTTATTCCTTATTCCATTTTTTATCCAAATCGGAGCAATTTTAAAATTTGACCCCTGTACAACTGAAATTGACCCTTATTATTGATTTTTGCTGTTTTTAGCCTATAACTCTGAAACTTTAGGCTGTACATATTACAAACTATACCTTTTCTGAATCCTTATGGTTAGACACGTAACATGGTGTGCTTTTCAACATGATTGGATCAATTTACAAATTTGACCCCTGTACAAACTTTGTTTTGGCCCCCTCTCCTTAAGGCACCACTTGCGGCACCTAAGAATCACGTTTCAGGGGTTCCGGTCAGTCTGTCAACATAATTAATCACTCAAACCTTTTGTACTTGAGATGTGTTACAAATGTGTGCTAGCTCCTGGGTTAATAAGGATATTGACCTGATAGTTTCAAGGATGGTTAACACAAAGCGGTCAAGTGGGGTCCATTTGAACCGTAAAATCATTTTTTTTTGCGCATCAGTGCGAAAACGCAAACGATGTCAATGGCATTTTTCTAGATTGTTTTTTCTAAAAAATATAAAAAAAATAAAATAAAACGCGTCATGAAATTCAACTATATCACGCTAGGGTCCTTGACAATCAATGGGCATACCCGTGACTTAAATAATGTTCACATAGTGTAACCTGTAGACTTATGTTACTATCATTATGCAAATACTAATTAAAATTAATTAGTGCTTCAGCAACCAATTACATATGGTATCTTGTAATTTGTTCGGTATTTGATTTCCCTGTAGAGATGAATAGTAAAATATGTGGTTTGAAATCAACTCCAAATATTGGATTTGGCGGGTCCAGGGGCGCGCTTCTTGGCGCCCATTAGAAAACAAAAAAAGTATGACATAGGCAACATCTGGGCAAAATTTGGCGCTTTTGGAAGAAACTTAAAAAAAAATTATAATCAGCCCTAACTAACTAAAAATGCATCGAGCCATCGCTTACGCTTTTAAGAAATGTAGAGGCAAAATATCACGAGGAAATATTTCACTGATCACGATAGAATTCTAGGTTATTATTTGGTTATTACCTGTTAATGGTTTATGAATATTTTATGATATCTGGGAAAATCGCTGATACTATGTTATCATTTAATTTAAAGACAAAGGAACCCTTAACACACGTATTCGATGTATATACGTGTGTTATTTAAGAATTTTTTAAATTCTTAAATAAAATTCAATTAAACAATAACATACTATTGGCAGGCAAGCCGCGGAGGTTTAGAAAGGCCCTTATTTCACATTTCTTGCTTGTACAGACAGCCTGAATTTTAAAATGTAATTAGATTTTCATTCAATCAATATTAATAAACAGCTATATCCGTCCACGAAGCTTCATTTCCGTCCCGGTTTGAGGCCTCTGGCCTAGTGCGAGTTGAAAGGGGCTCTCGTGTGGTACCTAGATAATGCTGCAGCACCAACCAGTTAAGGAGAGTGATACCGGGGCAGGAACAATAACATTTACAAGTCATCATATCTAAAATTGACCGTATTAATGTGGAGTTCATGAAAACAGGTGATGACAAGACATAGACCCACTTGGTGTTAACACACCAATGTGAAATCGCGCACGGGCTTGAGGTACAATAAACCCGAATGGAACTGTCTACCTGAAACCCTCGTCAATATCACTACAACTGAAGCATTTAAAGAAGAAACAACCAAGTATCTAAGAAACCAACCCCCAGCATCTAACTAACGTCTAGTGCACTCACTAACCTCTGCGTTTGACCTCTACCGTCGAGGAGCTGCAGAGTACATCTGTCAAAGTTTGGTTCGTTTTGATGAGTTGCTATATTGAAAGAGACTTGGCCGCCATCGTCTGAGCCCATAGACAATGTTGAGGTATAGCGCCACCAACCTGGCCACCGAGCCTTGTTCAAATCAACATGTATTAAGTCATTAATATGTTATCGTTATCAAAAAAGGAGTAACATTGAAATCCTATTCATAATTATTGGTCAAATCAGCGATTGTTATTGTTTATATTTCAAGCTGTATGCCACAAATGTATGTATCTGAAAACATCTCAAATATGTCAATATCTCAGACTCGTTCGCACCATTGGAAAAAAAATGTGAAGGGAGCACCTTCACCGGGGTTAGGGTATGCCGTCAAAGTCGAAGGGTAAAGGGGGGGGGGTGCCTACCCAAGGATATTTATGGTGCATTTTTTGAAAATTATATGCAGAGTATGGCTTTAAAAATCACTGTTTATGAAAAATTAGTCATTATTCCATCATTTAGAGCTGTAAACCGCATGCAAATCCGATATTCTTAACTTTTTAGCGCAAAGTAGGATTATCGCCTATTTTCTGTGGAAAATGCCAATTTCGCCGACTCGCGGATTGATGACGTCATTGTGACGCCATACTTGGTATGTTGGTACTTATTTTAAAATCAATGGAAAGAGGAGGACCATAGCTATCCACAGGTATCGAAACCATAAGCATCGGGTGCTCTATAACGAATTCTCGAGGGGGGTGGTTACCTCCCGTAATCCGTGTTACAAAAAAAGGCTGGGTAAGACGAGGGTTAAGGTCCGCAAATTTTATGTGCTCAGGAATGAATCCTCTAATAAACAAGTCCAACTTTATATGACTCTCCGAAACACGAGGGCACCACGCCGGGCACTCACTTGCAATAATTCTATCCAATTCAACCTCACATTCTATTCAATTGGTGGGAACGAGGAGAAGTTCCGTAATCACACTTCATATTTAATGCTACGTGATTATGTTATTTCCAAACTTTACTGAAGCTATTTTTAAGTACGACCAACAATCCAATTCTCGTGTGGCTCGAACCAAAGCCGCTCATCAGAACTCAAATTTCAGGACGATAATGAGAAAAAAAGATGGGCTTTCATCAAAATATCAAAATTGATACTACTTCCGGGTAAATAAAAAGGGGGGGTGGTTCTCAAAGACGATCGGAACAAGCACCTTTAACAGACCAGGCAATTTGCAATTAGCAGAATGTCAATATAACAATATGTAAATTTCTTAAATTTCCAAAACTTGTTTCTTATTATTAACTTTTATAACGTCATGAAATGTCCCCCTTTTTAACACCTGTAACAGGAGATGGTCCGCTCGGAGCCAAAGTTTGGGCTCCATAGACGACAACGGGAATAAAGCGTGACACTAATGCTGCGTGAAGAGTCAACTGAATCGAGTTCCATATTATTCACCGTTGTTGGTGGACTATGAGTCCGGATGACCATATCTCCTGCCACACCGGTCACCATCAAATTCCGCCAAATTTAACAGAAATGTTAGAAATCATTTACACCAGGTTGGGTGGCATATGAAAGCCTTTGAGAGACTTTTTCTAGACTAGATTTGGCACTGCTCATTACTAAAGTATACGGTTATAAAGCCGATTTAGGAGAGCTGAAGTTACACATGATGCGCATCGACGTTTAGACGTAAAGCCTTTGTATTTAACTTATTAAACCATACAAGCATATAATACACAAATATGTAAGAAATACAATACATGGTGTTACAGTACATGATATAAACATATGAAATACATTTGAAATACAGCAAAAGTACATGCAAGGATCATGTAAAAGCCATGGTGAAGTAGTGGCAGCTATTAGAGCGCCACCACAAATTGTAAAGCCAGTTGCATTAGACTTTGACCTTCAGTCCCAACAGATGGTTTCATTCTTTCAGAAGCGTGGTTATCCGGATCATGTAATTGTGTCTTCCATTCAGCATGCCAAAAGCATTGACAGAGATAGTGCTTTCACCTCTTCATACAGGTCCAATGAAGAAGATCGTATTTCCCTGGCCATGCACTTCCATCCTATCAATATTCAGGTTCGCGACATCATTACTTTGACACTCTCCGACAACATCCGTCTTCAAGCGTCTTCAACTCGGCCCCCATAACAGCTTGCGTCGTGACAAGAATCTTTCTAGCCAAGGTTCCTGCTGCCGATTCTCCTGGTATGAGAGCTGCAAAGCGACCACGCTGCAAAACATGTGCTTAATATGTTATCAACTTGTCTCATATCACTTGTTCTAATAACAGGAAACATTACATGACCTGAGCTTTCACATGTACCTCCAAGACATGTCATTTACACCGTCATTTGCAAACGTTGCGGTCAACTCTACATTGGCGAAACTAAAATTTTTATTTCTGTTTGATTATATGACCATGTCTGTTCAATTCGGTCAAATGTGTCCAACAAACCAGTTGCCGTTCATTTCAGCAGTTCGATCCAGCCATTCAATGTTTGTATCACCGCTGTGTTGAGCACCAGTGGCAACTCCGATAGTAAAGGTCACACTTTTGAAGAAATGCTCATTGCCTCTTTAAACACTTTGAAATCAGCAGAAATTAATATCAAATTTGGCATGCTAAATTGCAACTGGCTTTTATAATTTGGCGCTCTATACCTGTCACTACTTCACCATGGCTTTTACATGATCTTCAAATGTACTGTTGCTGTATTTCAAATGTATTTCGTATGCTTACCTCATGTAATGTAACAACATAGATTGTATTTCTTAAATAGTTGGGTATTATGCTTGTGCAGTTTAAGACTTTACGTTGAAACGTCAATGCACCTTATGTGTGTAATTTTAGCAGCACTTCTCCCCTAAATCTCATGTATATATACAAATTCTGTGAGTGAACGTTAGGCAAAAAAAAAAAAAAACAAGTGTGTCTCAGAAGAAATGTGAAAAATGTGCAAATGCGAAATGCGTTTTTTTATAGAAAAATGCTAATGCAAAATGCGGGATTTAAAAAAATCATTTTGACCCACTTTTCCCATTTGTCTCAATTAATACAAAATCAACTGAGCAAAAAAAAAAATAAAAAAATAATGCGCTTAAAAAAATATTTTAAACAAAATGCGCGCGGTCTTCTGAGAATTTTTTTTTTCTTGGTCTTATCCAAAACTTTTTATACCTTGTAACTGTAGAATGTCCTTGAAAATCGACGACCACTTTCAAGTACGCTTGTAACAGAGGAACAGTGTGCAGGCTAAAAGGGTATGTAAACTCTCAGAGTGCCCGTGATAATGGTGAAATCTGGAACAAGGACACTCAGGGGAACAGCAAACAAGAAACTATGGTTTATTTAACATGTCATAATGGTATATCTAAAATGTCAGGTCATTTTAATTTATACGGATTGCTAGAGATCAATTTCTAAGGTAGCTACACATAGTTTAGATATTGGCCTCAACCACGTGTGTGTGTGGGTGTGTATATGCATATGTAGGTGTGGGTAGTTATGTATGATGTGTAGTGTGCATATGTAGTATGTGTTTATGTGTGCGTATGGATGTTGCGTATATGTATGCCTGTATGTATGTTACGCTGATGTATGATGAATGAAATGTATGAGGTAATATGTAGGTATATGTATGTATATGTATGTATGTAGTATGTAGTATGTATGCGTATGTAGATGTACGTATGCACGCATGCATGTTTAAGTACCTGTAGGCTCAATATCCGTTCTTTGGTGTTGTAACCGTCTTTGGTTGTAAAGAACATATCTAACGTTACTTTAGTTCAATAAGAACTTTGAAGGATATTAAGGGTTAAAGGGTCCACAAGTTTAGCGTCTATAAAGAACCATTTCTAGGCTAAAGGCAACCTTTTTGATTTTATAAAGAACCTTAATTAATCTTCATGAAAAATAACAACCAAACGTGTAAAAATAATAAAATAAACCCAACCAAAAACAAAAACAAAACCGAAAAAGAAAAGAAAGAACCAAAATGAAAAAAATAAAAAAAGTAAAATTGTTTTTGTTTTGTTAAAAATAGGACACACGCGACTGAAGATCAGGAGCCCACAGGCAATGGCGGAATAAAGGCATAATAATAAAATAAGTCGACACAAGGATATTCGTACTTACCACAGAGAGACAGGCAGACAGACCAAACAAAACAACTATTCATCTCCACTCACATTTAGACTGTTGTTTATTCAGAAATTTATTGGAAACATTAGTCAATTTTCTATCTTCTTTCTTTTTCTTTCTTTTATAGCGATTATATGCATGCGATAGCTTCGGGCACTGCACAGAAAACTTGAGTAAATAGCTCCAAGGAGAAGATATTCAGAAATGACTACGGTTGTATTATATAGCCAGAGCTATGGGACTTATACTTTGCAAAATTTTTTTTTTGGCCATTTTAAAAAAAACATGGAATATTTGACATGTTGTAGAAGAGGAGCGTTCTCCTGCCTACCTGTTGAGAGCCTTTCCACTTGTGTCTGGGATTGTGGGGTCTGGGAAATTGCGTCTATTAAAATATCAAAAATAGTTTGATAGAGACGGTGTCAAGGTGACATCATCAGAAGCACTCATGGGAATGTCGAAATTCCTGCTACAAGGGCAAGGGAATTTTATTTGAATTACTCGTATAATTACACTCACAATAGTCGGGAGTTTAAGATCGGTTTTTGGAAGCATAAATTAGATCAAGTTCACACATTTTTCCAGAGATGACAGAATGTAGACCGGTCGATAAGGAGTGAAATTAGACAACGTTCCATTTTTTTATTAAAGGTTGGGACAGATCTTCAACATTAAGAGAATACCCTGGGAGAATAGCAACTTCTAGAAAAATTCCCACAATGCCAATACGAGGATTCAAAAGGGAATTATACCCGTCGGCGTTGAATAAATATTGAAGATTGTGTAAAAAATGGATATATGAAACCACTTTTAGCTTTCCATCACGTTTCGTCAGACGAGAACCCGTCGATATTTCAAACTACAAGACCATTATGCTAAATCCATTACCGCGCGTTGACTTTTGGCAAGTGCAAAAAGGTGCGAATGGTTGTGGACCCGATCATTATTGAAAAAAAAAAGTATAAAGGGTTACAATTTTATCATTGATTTGGTATCCTAACGGTAAAACTGAAGGGCCATTGAGCCGTTGTTTATCGATTGTGATCTGTTGTTTGTTTGCCGGGCAGCTCATTATGTTTCCTCTAGATCAGCAAAACATGAGTTACACGTAGAATGAGTACAAAGAGGGCAGTAGTAGAGCAATGCTGCATTCTTTTAAGTCTCACGTCCTTCATTTTTTTCCCTTTTTTCCGGGGGATAACGATATTAAACATGTAAAATATTTATAAAATGTCATATAGATATTCTCACTTTTTAGTGACTTTGCAAGAGGGAGAATATTATTGAGATTGTCTTTAACTATTTAAAAAGCAGGATATTACTAATAGCGGTGATGTAGAATCAATACAATTGCCACAAAATTATACCGAGATCGAAGTAAAGCTGTTTTAATCTTTTCGGCGTCAAGATATCGTTACTGCATTCAAAACATCTTACAGTTTTCTAAAATTTATTCGACGTTATCAAGGAAAATGCTAGCTTACCTACAAAAATGTCGTCCAAGTGGTTATTTCTATGACAAAATTACAAGAGATATGTGTGTTAAGAAGGTATTTAGGTAATTTTAGTATTTAAAAGCAAATCTAATATTGACTTCCAAGTGTTGAAAAACAAAATGAAAGAAATCGACATAAACTAAGCCAGATATGACAAAATTCTGTAAGCACACATATTTTCCGCCATTCCAATGGGCATTTATCACATAAGCAAGAAGTTACGTTAATGTAATACGATATTCGGGGTATAGCATTATGACGGTAATGAAGTGAGCGTTCAGTCGCAATGATCAATGTAACTGTAATTTATTGTGGAACTGACATAGTAAATGTACACAAAATCTCATCCAATTAATTAATCCTGATGTGTAAATGAAAAGGGTTTTCAACACTACTACTGTTTTTCAGGTATAGATACAAGCTATGCCAATAAGGGACTAAACTCGTTGCAATATACAATGGGATGATCTTGTTTTCTTGCTCTGCAACAGGTGAATTGGTGTTTGGATTTGTCATATCGGTTGGCACATTGGTATAAATAGATTCATTGATTAGTCCGTAGCATTAAGTTGACAAAGACACCATGATATTCATGATATTGTACATTCTCACAAACACAAGTTTAAAGGTCCCAGGAAATGCAAATAGAATTGACGTGGTTTGTGCCAAGTCTACAAGGAGGGACAAGAAAGCATTCAATATTTGGGTTGGTGATGACATCATTAGTGAATCTGTTGATTTTTCAGAGAGTAATAGAAATTTTCAGGTGACTGCTGTGAATCTATTCAGGACACTGACTGAAAATCAATAGTTTCACTAATGATGTCACTGGAAGTGGATTCTTTTTTCTGGCCCTGTTTATTGGAATGGAATGTCCCGTAAAGATTTTGAGTAGGTCTATCATCTCATTTCCTGGGACCTTTAATGTGTGTAAATCCCATAGGAAGAGAAAAAAGGGGTGTGCTTACAAAACCTACCATATCTAACATGAAAGTATATTATATATGTTTGATAAAAACAAGAAATGTATGATATAGCGATTGCATTAAGGTCAAGTTCATCTCTAATCCATGCACGGTTTTTTTTTTTTATTCACGTAGTATGTGAGAGTGCCCGTAAAGTCAATTTTAACGGCTTTTTTTTGGCTGGTGGATTAAAGCCACTATCAGCGATTTCTTCACAATGTACACAAATTGCGCCCCCTATTTTTCATCAATGTCCATTTTTGCACTGTTATATTGGAAATTGTTGTAGTAAAGACCCCTGTAATTGGCTAAGCATAACACGTCGTATTTGTCAAGATATTATGATTTTTATATTTTGTTAACTAATAAAAGTCGGGATCCGACTTTTTAAGGCCCAGAAACAATCGTAAATGGCATCTTCAAGACCGCTTTAAAATGCCCAAGTGTCTGTTTTTCACAAAGATAAGTAATTGTATAAGGTGTTGATATGGCCTAACACTAGCAATTTATAGACAAAATGGGCATATTTTTTAATTTGGACAAAAAATGACTGATAGTGGCTAAAGAAATGCGGGTATTTTGTTAAAATGATGACCACAGGTAAGCGATAAAATGGTTAAATATATGATTTACTTTAAGCTGAATTGTGTAGAAAGTGCCACAGACTTTTGATTTTTCTGTCCTGTTGGTTTGCATCTTTAAAAAGTTAACATAAAATAATTGCCCAAAAGTTGCAATCGTTTGTTTGTCTTTATTTTGTTTTGTTGTTTCAAATGTGTCCAGTTTATACCATTCTCAACACTTTTCAGCCAGAGGGTGCTAGGCCACATCTTTTGAGTTAAATGCAACCTTCATCATCAATATGTAGCCTTCCAATGCTAAAATCTTTGCACCATTCAAAAGACTTGCGCGTATTCAGTAATTATTGGATTGGATATCGTTTGTTTTGCGATGAGGAAATCAAGACGTTTGTCTCATAATACCGTAGTAGACATCTGGATGTCAATAAGACTACTGCTGCGAATCTCTTTAGATATGTTTGTCTCAGTGCAGGCCCGTACGAAGGGGGTGATTAACATTTTGATAAAAGGTCCACAATTTTGAGAAATATTGGCAATAAAGTCAATAATGGTGAAATGTACAAAATTTAAAAAAAGGGACACTTTAGGGGGTAAGGCCCACTTTACCAAGAAAAAATGGTCCACTTTTTCGAAGTTCCGCACCCCAAGAAATAAATAAATAAATCCTACGTACGGCCTATCAGTATAATAATAAAGGCCAATGAAATAATGATTCTAGGGGAATAGAGTCTAATGCTCAGTGCACGCTCACGTATTCAACGCAACAGAAGCCGATTGGGGGTAGAATTATAATAGATTCACGCTGATGGCCAGGCGGGAAAAAAATGGACCTGTCGAATGCTTGTAATATGGTCGTGATTTACGCCAGCCTTTAGTCCGATTACAAATTGATTCTGTAGGGTGAAAAGACCGGCCAATCATACCAACTGCATAACGTAAAGAAAAAAAGGACAGGCCAATAATCATCTCTTGGATCAAATCAAATCTTGGATGGACATGTCTGACGCCATTTAATGGCATTCAATTCCACTGCCGGCCACACAGCTTACCTAATATGGTAGCATTGCGTTCGTATTTTTTCTCGAGTTTTTTTCTTGGCACCATATACTTTTTATACTATTTGGGCATAGAACAGACAGATGGCTTAATGACTTGGACTATGTCTTATTCGAAAAATAAAACTCTGTCCTTGACCCTCTAATATCTGAATCCCTCTGACAGAATAAGGTTACCTACTATCATCGCGAATCACTATATGCTGTAATCACTCCATAAAAAGTTCTTACAATCTGTTGATCTTTGCTACCTTGATGGTTTGCATGTTTAAAAGATATCAACAAATTTGCCCCAAAAATTTGGCAATTGTTTTGTCCGTGTGGTATTTTAACCATAATTGTGCCATTTATACCCTTCTCGACGCTCTTCAGTCAGTAGTGTTCTATAGACCACGTATTCTTATTGCAGTTAGACCGTTATCATCATTGTGTGAAATGGCGGCTCCAGCAAGACGTAGAGGGTGTCCTTTCGAGGCTTCCCCCGTCGGATTCGTCTATACCCATAATTTTACTGCAATCACAACGAAAATTCCCGATCATCTCAAACTTTAGTTTTCTAGTTGACTATTTTAATTAATATATTTTAAAAATTATATTCAAAAATCGCTGGGTCAGACTTTAATGCTGTGTGGAACCTTGATATCTCGTTTGTACTGCAAAAATCACTGCAAACACCAACTGTTCGGATTTGATCTGTTGAACAAAGTTGGCATTATTCATTTCATACCCGTCAAAGGTGGCGTTAAAACATATGCCTATTATCTTGATCGTGAATCATCTCCCCGACGACACCTTTTAGTTCTACCAGTATAGTCAATGGAACCTTCCACAACACGTTACTTATGATACCAAACCGCTTATTCCTCATTTTCAAAAACGAGGTGAATACCCATTTTCATAGATTTGAAGGTTCAAATGTCCCATTCCTTTTGTCATGTAAAAGTCTTAGGTCCAAAGAACCCACAACTTTCTTTTTGTGATTGATTTCGAAAACGTATATTTTTGGAAATTATTGATAAAACCGGACTCTAAGTTCATTGAACAGACAGTAATTAACTTATCACACGCAGTTCTTCTGAAAGGGGACATAGAATTTAGTATGGAAGGCTTGGGGACTGCCTGGCCCCCAAACACACAGTACACACACGCCGCATATGCCTTTTACGAGCTTAACGAAAGAATAAGAATGTACATCCTCATATTGAGAACCGGCCCTTATCATTTCTCAAATAGCTCTCTGTCACACAACTCAGTGCATTGTGAGTGAACTCCTCCTTATCTCACCACGCCAAGGACAGTCCTTACTAGTAATTGGATGTCACCAGACATGTCCATGATGTTAGAGTGGCACTGACTGCTAGTGTTTGTGTATACACTTGATGTACCTTATTGCCAACTTATTGTTTTTAGTATTAAAAAAGAAAAAAATAAAAAAGTGCTGTAAGTAATCACAAATGCTGCATAACATGTATTATAAATCACAACATGCTACATATTAGCAGAATAACTTGATCTTAAATTTCTAGAATTAATAATTAATAGACATGTTTTTTTCCATGTAGCACATGCATTTTTTTCTGGATTGGCAGAAATAACAATGAATATGTACAGTTATAAAATAGCACATTTAATTTCAGAATGTCATAACTGGAATAAATGGGAATCAACAAGCACAACTGTATAATACGTGACTGCACATAATGCGTTTTCCTGTAGCATTGACCACGGGCCAGCGCACACCCCTCGAGTAAGTAGTGCGCAGTGTCACACTGCACGCCGCTTTTGACCACGCTGGCTACTTGATCGGGAGATGCAATGGTGTTTTGATAAACCACTCTGAGCAAGAGGTGGTTCACCTCTATCCATATGCTGTTAGATATTTACCATGCCCCCATTATGAACTTTGTAAAGTCGTTTGAACTGTGCATCATGGGACCTTCCTACCAAAGTTGTGGCATTGGAAATCAATGATAAATGGGCAAATATGTGAACCTTTTTGACACGTTCTCAATTGCAAATTTGCCAACAGTCTTCTTTGATTTTAATGGCAAGGAAAAACTAGAGCAATCTTTTTTAGAAAATAGTAGCAAGAGTTTGAACCAATTTATAACCTCACCGCGATGTGGTGATATTTTTAGCAATGACTGTACTGACTTTTGATGCGGAATTACCGTGTAAAACTGAATCATGCATGTACAGCGTGTACTGAGAAGGATTTGTCCAAATGCCTTTTTCGCAATTTTTAACAATTTTCACCGTTTATTTTCATGGATTATGGAAGGACGATGTCATGGACTGGCCTAAAACTGAATCCAGGGCACGTTTTTCTTACTGCTGTTGTAAAAATTGAAGGTTACTCTCGCTCACTTTGCGTGACCGAGAAATGAACGCTATGGGTTACGTTCTAAAATTGGTAATAACAGCCCCGTGAGAAAAATCACTTTGTCAGTAACATTCAAACATCCAGACAAAAATAAAGTACACAGAATAGTGGATATACTCTGTGTACGTGAAAAATTGAATAGTTCCAAAGACCGACCGTATTTGCTAAAAACGTGACATCTATTCCTATGCGGGTTGTTACTGTTTTTAGAAAGGACGCTTCCCTGCCCCGTGATCGATTTCGGAGATGTGACCAAAATAAGTCTCGTTTGTGGCGTGGAATGTGCTACGCTTGACTTCAGTAACGTGAATTACCGGCGATTTACAGTGTGGTATTTAGACTGAATGGATACGCTGATTGTTTTGTTTTTACTGTACATGTATGATGTACGGTTTATGTGAACCTGTGGGCACTAAATTTAGACCATGTTTTAAAATGGAATTTTGTTAAAACAACAATCGTATCTAAGAAACTAAATTAAAATGAATGAAAAATACTAAAATAAAATTAGAAGCTTGCAGATTCGGTGGTTTTTCCATTGGGACCGATGCATCTGGTACGCCTGCAGACATTCACATTTTGCATGTTGTCATTGTCCTTGGCGAGTGATTTCACACGCAGTTCGTTTCCATTTTTGTTAACTTTTTATCGCTATTTGTGCAGCCCATAAATTTACATTTTTTCCTGAGCCGCCCATGATTGATATACAATGGATCACAGTGAACTATGTTGATTTTGTCCGTCATAACTGATCAAAATTATCGCTCTTTGGTAACACGTACACGTAAACGCGGTGTATACGAGAAATGCAAAAGATGCCCCCCAGTCATGACGGATGGTGAGTGCGCCGCCCACGGCGTAGGGCGATCATAGTCGCCCGTCTGGATTCGTGTATTCAAGTGCCATAGGATACTGTGTAATAACAAATTCCGGAGCCGGAATTTTTTAACAAAGACGTTGATTTTTCTATATGAAGGACTTCGGTTTGAGCTTAGCTATTTACCTACCATGTTCCCTGTTTTTTAATTAAAAAAAAAAAAAAAAAAAACACAATTTTGTTTGAAAAATTGAGGGCGCCCCATTGGAAAATCAGCCTTTAACTTGAATGGATGGCATTACAGGAGAGCTCTGTGATTCTTTTGTTCGTAAAAGTCATCGTGATTAATCTTATGGCCAATCATTAATGACGCACAAGCCACCTGAAAATCAAAGCAAGATGCACGAATCAATATTGTTCGTAACATGCTTTGAAAAGCGCCCCTAATTCCGCTGAAGGTCTGCATCACAGTTCAGTGTCCGGCTGTCAATAAAAATCCTTGTAAAATTGAATAAAAATCCAAGAAACAATATTTTTTTCAAATTGGTAACCCATGATTTCTTGTTGGGTCCAATGAGAATCAACTGTTCTTGTCATGATCTTTTTCGAAAACGTTTTTTTTTAAATAATTAATTACAAACCGGACATCTAAGTTAATTAACAGATAAATAGTGAACAAAATGACTTTGGGTTGGTGGATGGCCCATCTTTTAGTACCATAATCTGAGAGGATAGGACGATTGTTTTTACGATACTGTGCATTGGATTGGTCTAATAATACCCGTAGCCGACACCTGCATTTCAATACTTGACTACTTGGTGCGATCTATTTAGATAGTTATTCGATCTAGGAAAACCCGCCACATGGTGCAAATTTCTATTTTGAGTTTTGACTATCATTGCAAAGTTTGAAATATAAAGATTCCATAACTTTTTACTTCTTTCTTCCTTCCATGATACACATATCAAAATTATGCCGATACAATCTGACAAAAAAATAAAGTCAACATAACATATTTAAGGTATTTTCTTATTTTGTCAAAACTGTCCTGTGCGATGCGACTGTTTTTCCCCAGATCACATCACATATGTTTGTCTCTGTTATATAATCGAAGCCAATGAAATGATCTAAGGGACATATTTGAAGACTTATGAGTGGGTCAACACAACAGAAGCGGTATTGGGGGTCGAATTATAGTAGATTTCCAAATGTAGTGATACTCATTGCATATCCCAAAGTGGGTGCATTGAAACGGGGTTCATCCCCGGCATGTGGAGACTAGGCCTTTGTTGCCATTGCCAACATGTTGTTCTAT
>JAMKCH010006973.1:0-50601 GCA_023653785.1 Ophioderma brevispina
AATACGAAATTCCGCCCATGTTTTATATTGAATATAAGCAAATCAAAATCACATTTTTTCTCTTTTTAAGACATTTTTGTAGCAAAATACAAGGTAAGAGATCTATTGAGTATCTAATCTATATGAAATCACTATTGTGACACAAATCTTGGTGGCCTCAAAATCTCTCGTTGCACCTTTAAGGCATCCACAACTTTGGTAACGCTATCAAATCCTACTCAATGGAAACACTAACTGGGCGTTTTGTGGAATTTATTGCTTATTGCAATTTGTATTTAAAAAAGTGAAAATTTCACTCTTCAAAAGATGAAACTCTTTAACACTCAAAAATGATGAAAAAGAGCGAATTTCCACTCAAAAAGAGTAAAAATTACTCGACAAAGAGTGGAGTTCCACTCTTTCGTGCTGTCCTTCGTTTCACGTCCTCCAAAGTTTGTCTCTTCATATAATCCTCACACGAGGGGAAATCCACTCTTTTTGGAGTGATTTTACTCTTTCTGAGTGAATTTGCGCTTTTTCCACATCATTTTGGAGTGGTTTAACAGAGTTTCACTCTTTTGGGGAGTGTTTTTTTTTTTTTTTTTTTTTTTAACATTTAGAGAGTATCATTACAGAACAATGTTGTCACTTTGCCACTTGCTTAAGGCAATTGCTATTTTATTGACTCTCTTAGGTGAAGATTTCGGGTTGCACGTAAGTGGTACCAAGAAGTACCTCTGGAGTAACAAATACAAACTTTCCCAAAATGCGTTCAAGCATGATATTAAAACCAGAAATGTATCTGGCAGGCACCTTCTAGGTGCATGTCCAAAGAATAACAGACTGGGTTTCAAGACACTGGTAATGAGAAGGACCATGGGCAAGATAGGTTGTTTGGTGAGATGATCAAGGAGAATGGCAACATCAAATAGAAACAACATTAACAGTGGGATTAATAATTAATTACTTGGATATTAGATACGCACACTCATGTAAGTCGGAGCAAGCTACGCGGAGGTTCGGCGCATTCTTCGATCCCCCCAAAAAAAAACCCCCCCAATTATGCGTCACAAAAAAAGTGCGATGTTCCTCCTGGCTCACGCATTCCACGCTCGCGTGTGTTCGATTCTGTCCAACAAATTATTATCAGACTGTATCTAAAGATTGTAAGCCTGGACATGTCGATAAGAGAGACTTTAAATGGATAGACTCAAAGATCATAGAGCAGGTATGCGTGTTTTACTTCACAACTATACCACAAAACAACAAATACAAACTTGTTGTAGAAGAATTTTTAATTAACCACAAAATGCCAGTAAAGTGCTGGGATTAGTAATATGATATCAGGTAGAATTCATGTGACCGGTACGTTGAGTAGGGACAAAACGTGAACATCTTCAAAAAATACTTGATAATATAGAGTAGAATAGATAATTATCATTAGGGCTACGCCATCTTGGATTTCCTCAAAACTATTCTACACACCCTAATCTTTCATTTTCAGCAAAAAAATTGTGTCCATACTCAACTTAACGGTCAGGCCAGAATTTGCACCATATCTCCCTGACTAGTTCCTACGCAGTCCCTAAATCCTGTAATACTAGGCAGATTCAAACATCATGCAAATACTGCCCCTAGATGGTCTCCTGTTTAGTTCATAGAACAACATCCATGATGGAAATGATTCCACACCACTAAATAGGTCTACCAGCTGATACTAGACCAAAATAGTCTGCTGAAATCCGGCTGGTTGGTAACAGCTGTTTGAAAATCTTTTATTATGAAAATATATAGCAGAATAAAATAAACAACAGTTAAAGCAATACAATTTTGACATCTGGCTTGGATAGTCTAGTCTACAAGTTACCTCCTGTGCATATTTTATGAAATTTCACTAAGGGCAAATGAGCGACTTTTCTTTTCAGTTAGAGAATAAAAGATGATATTTTTTATTTTAACCATCTTAGATGGTGTCACAATGGATGGGCATCCAATATTTTATCGTGGTGGATGCCGGCTCATTTTTATTCTCATTCTTATTTAGAAAATTTTGTGTAATTTTTGCTTTTTATCGACATAATTTATTTGTCAAAAATATTATTCAATCTTCTTTATTCATTTAAATAATTGCACCCCTCTTGAAAACAAATGTTTCAATCCAAAGGAACTAAAGTCATCGCATGGTGGTCATCACGCTGCATAAATTGCACTTTGAAATAGTGATTTACATGTAAGAAAGTACTTTTAATAGGGCCAAATTTATTAGAAATTTATTATTTCCGTTGAAAAATATAGGAAGAGCCTTTATTAGAAACGGGACTTTTATTAGAAACAATACAATAATATAAACAACACTTAGTAGGGGTGGTGGATGCGAGGTGGCTGTGACAACTAGAGTGAGGTATGGATGGGTAAAGTTTAGGGAATGTGGGGAGTTGTTGCAAGGGAAAAGATATCCTTTGAAGATGAAAGGAATGGTGTATAAGAGTTGTGTAAGATCAGTGATGCTGCATGGGAGTGAGACGTGGTGTCTGAGCGAAAATGAGATGGGGATTCTGAGGAGGACAGAGAGAGCAATGATGAGAGCGATGTGTGGTGTGAAGTTGATGGACAGGATGAAGACTGAGGATTTGATGCAGATGTTGGGTTTGGAAGAGGCGATGGACCGGTTGGCGAAGGCGAATAGTGTACGTTGGTATGGGCATGTGTTGAGGAATGATAACAAGCATTTGTTAAAAAGGGCTTTTGAGTTCGAGGTGGGAGGTTTGAGGAGGAGGGGACGTCCAAAGAAGACAGGGAAGAAGCAAGTGGAGGAGGAGAGTAGGAGGGTTGGGTTGAGGATGGAGAATGGAGGATGCATTGAATCAGGTGAAGTGGAAGGAAGGAGTAAGGGCATTTGCTGCGAATGTGAGGTGAATCCGGCCACCCCGTTGACAGGGATAAAACCGGATTTAAAACTTTGGTTTTAGTAGTAGTAGTACTTACCACTGCATCTGGGTGGCTATGAGCTAGTACTAAAAATCCTATTGTAGCTGGTATAAGGCTTATGTGTGGATCTGACAATTCTGGAGAGAAAACAAAAACACAAAATTTCTAGGATAACTTGTGATAAGAAATTGATATTGAGAGTGAACACTCTGCACTTCAATGAATCAGCATTTCTATAATATGAAACATTTTACGTAATTCTTCTCACAATGCAAGTCAACCTGTCACGATAGGTAATGTTAATACATAATATAATTTTTCATGTATTATGGTGGCCAGACTTCACTGACTTTACAAATTATGAATTGAGGTCACAAAAGCTTAATTCCATTCAATTAAACATTAACAAAAAAATTGACATGCCAATGTTTTTATTAAAATTGCATCCCAATTGAATCAAATCTCAGGCCATCTCAGGCCATATCTGATTACATCTTCTTGCCCATGCCTTTGAAGCACTACACCTTCTTGCCCATGCCTTTTGACCAGCGTTTGAAATAGCGGTTGTCCGTTCACCCGGGACAACCAAATTGAGTGCCGGACAACCAAAAATGATACTACAGTTGTCCGGCGGACAACCATAAAATCTAGAGCCAAAAGTCAATTTTGATACGCTGCAATTCACAGAACCCGACACAGCCGATAAATTGTTAGATATAAAGTAAAATCGCAGTGCTAAGAACTCACCCCCCCCCCCCCCCCCCGAAAAAAAACCCACAAAATAATCAAGTCCAGATTGTTTATGCTAATAAAATCAAAGATAATTATTTGATTATTATTAAGTAATTATTCATATTAAAGTCATGACAAGGAACTAGCACAGAATTTCAGATGAAAGCTTTAATTTCTAACTCAGAAATGCTTTCATTTGGTCATTAGTCATTACAATTTACCAGACCTAAACAGCAAGAGCTTAAGGTAGCCCGTGTAAAAGTTCCCCTGGCGCCAGGCCACCAAAAGATTATCATTTCACTTATCATGCATATTATATACAGAAAGTTGTTTCAAAATACGGACAACCAAGAGTTTTGGCGGACAACCAAAATTGCAACGTAGTTGTCCATGGGACAACCACACTTTTCCCCTTAATTTCGGACGCTGCTTTTGAGCAATGGATAGCGACAAGACTTTGTGATGCTAACTCATAGGTACTATAACGTACACACAGCAGCCAAGGTTCCAGCCGGGGTACACAACAAGTAAGAATCTCACTGTGTATACTTAAAGCTTCTAAAACATTCATCATCAACATCATGAATATTTTATACAACCAATTTTGATCAATTTCATTAAATTTATAGATTTATCCAATAATTGGGGAATATTTTTATAGTATGATAATAAAACTACATTAAATGTCTCATTAATAGTGATGGCATGTTCCTGCACTGAACAATTGTACATCTTATGAATATTTTATTGTCTCGTCTTTCATTTTTCTCTTAGATTCTCTGACTGTTGCTATTTACAGGCATCTTAGGTTCTCGAATTCTCATGTATTCAATGTTTTATTTTTTCCCTCTTATTAAAGGCATACTAATATTTTTAAGTCATCTGTTCGCATGGTTGGTGTTAAAACCAATTGGAAAATCTGTTAAGGGGATGGAATATAAATAACATTTGAGTGTTATTTCATAATGGTATCTTCTAAAAAACATCTACTTAGGCCAAAAAAAAAGAAGTTTGTCTTTGGACCCCGTGCGCATAGCTTTTAAAATCAAAATCTGCGCGTAGCCCTACGGCACACACAAGCTGTCTCTACACAGCCCGTGGGTATCACAGTTCCGTAATGGTATGGGGATTTGGTGAGGAAATTCTAAATTTTAGAAAGTTAAATTGTACAGTTTAACATTTTATTTAAAAACATACTATTCAGCAGTGATGGCGAGTTGTTTCTCTTGCTAATGGTGCCTTTAAAACTGTAATTTTGTGTTTTTGACCGGAATAATGAAGTGATTTCTCTCCCCGGTGCGAATTTGTCACCCTTCCAAAGGTGCAGAATTCTGCAGCATTTTGATGTTTTGCTGGCATTTTTGAGCCTTTAAATGCATTGCAATCGAGTATGTTTCTAATAAGTACAAATACATTAAGGATGAAATCAGGATCTCAAACTGATTTGATTTTTTGCTACGGCATTGCTACAGAATTTGGCCACGTCTCTCATTGATGGAAGCAGCGGCAATTATTGTTTCCAGGCAATCGATCCCTTTTATATTCAATGCAGACCTGTTCTCGCCAGGTGCGGGATGAGTATGGGAGACCTGGTTGGTACACCCGGATGTGATTTCAAAATTTTGGTACAGAGGCAGCAAAGCATTCAAAAAAAAAAGAGCGTGGCACTTTGCTTTTTGTCAAAAGGTCCAGAGACAAACTTCTTTTTTTTTGGCCTTAAAGAAGTTTAAACTGGAAATTCACAATATGTGGACTACTTTTTAAAGCTGGATCTTGGAGAGATATCAGAGAAGGGATATGATTGTGTTACAGTTGGTTGGTGGATGGAGCTTATTCAAGGTCTTTGTTTGTAATGCATTGAACGCGGGAGAGTGGGAACGAAGGCGCACTACAGGGACATCCTCCTTTTTCGTTTGAAAAAAAATATATATTATATTCCTTGACAAAAAATTTCATTTTCAAAATTCAGTCGATTCTGATGGTTTTATATTTTGGTTTTGTTTGTATTACAGAGTGGTCCATAGACCAACTGTTGCTTTGGTTGACTAGGAGAGGGGAGTGGGAAGGAAGGAAAGGGGACGCGAGAGAGGGGAGAGAGAGGGAGAGAGGGAGAGAGGGAGAGAGGAGAGAGAGAGAGGGGAGAGAGGGAGAGAGGAGAGAGAGAGAGAGAGAGGGGAGAGAGGGAGAGAGGGAGAGAGGGAGAGAGGAGAGAGAGAGAGAGGGGAGAGAGGGAGAGAGGGAGAGAGGGAGAGAGGGAGAGAGGGAGAGAGGGAGAGAGAGAGAGAGGGAGGGAGGGAGGGAGGGAGGGAGGGAGGGAGGGAGGGAGGGAGGGAGGGAGGGAGGGAGAGAGAGAGAGAGAGAGAGAGAGAGAGAGAGAGAGAGAGAGAGAGAGAGAGAGAGAGAGGGAGGGAGGGAGAGAGAGAGAGAGAGAGAGAGAGAGAGAGAGAGAGAGAGAGAGAGAGAGAGAGAGAGAGAGAGAGAGAGAGAGAGAGAGAGAGAGAGAGAGAGAGAGAGAGAGAGAGAGAGAGAGAGAGAGAGAGAGAGAGAGAGAGAGAGAGAGAGAGAGAGAGAGAGAGAGAGAGAGAGAGAGAGAGAGAGAGAGAGAGAGAGAGAGAGAGAGAGAGAGAGAGAGAGAGGGAGGGAGGGAGGGAGAGAGAGAGAGAGAGAGAGAGAGAGAGAGAGAGAGAGAGAGAGAGAGAGAGAGAGAGAGAGAGAGAGAGAGAGGGAGGGCAGGAGGAGGGAGGGAGGGGGGGAGGAAAGAGAAGGAGGGAAGAGGAGGAAGAGGAGGAAGCGAAGAAGAGGAAGAAAGGAAAGAAGAGGAGGAGGAGGGGAGAAAGAGAGGGGGGAGGGAGTAAAAAAAATAAAGAATTTCCCTATTCAAAAATTCCTAATTTATTGACAGCAGCACTAAATCTGCAATCTGCATGTAGGTGACACATGAATGTATAACAAATGCTTGGCTAGTGATCCATGCCTGAAAAATCTTAGTTTTAGTCAAGCTGGGCGGAGCAGGTAGGCATCACAAAATGTCCTTTTATTATCCCAAATATTGACAACATGTTTGCTTCCCAGAGCAATACGTCGTTCAACTCACAACTACTGAATCTTTTATGGTTAATGCACATTTTGCACAAATTAGCCTTTCTAGATCTAGAGCATGGAGTGTGAGTGTCTATTGATTTGAAAGGACCAAAGCCTTCTTTTCCCATGGTGTTGTTATTGAAATTCATGCATAATTATCAATTATTTTATTTAAAAAAAAAAAGGTCCCCCAAGGGGGGTTTTGACTTCTGCTCAAAAACCAGAGGCTATTTTCTTCTGACCTGTAGTTGTGTCTGCAGAGCAACAAATGCCTCAATTATAAGGCAGTGGTAAACCCTAGGCTTTTTGTTTTTACACGAATTTATGAATTTTCGCCACTATTTTTTTAAAAATCAAACCTGTGTTCTATCGTTACCACAAAAGGTTATCCACTGGCAAAACAATCCTGAGTGTATTTTTTGGCGATTTTAAAACAGCATTGACCATTTAAAGTCACAAAAACCCATGGTCTTAACGGCGGGAATTTAAGCACATTTCACGCCGTCAGGCGCAAGGGCAGCATCGCGTCGCGCGGTGAATTGTGCTGCGTAATGAAGCCGTGCGCGTTTTTAATGTACTTTTGCGTGAACGCATCTTGGGAAAAAAAACAAAAAACAATATTTGACATGTAAACCAACGCGCTAATGTGGACCAGATGAAATTTCAATTTCTTCTGATTTCTGGCGTTGGGATGAAAAAAAGATGTTGTGATCAATAGTGCTAAAGATTCTTTTCATCACTATGCCCACATACTCAATTTGACGTTTCAAAGATTTAAAGTTCTTTCGAAAGTAGAGATCTTGAAATGCATGAAAAATCACTTTTTAATAAAACACAGATTTTCTCAATGTTCAATTTTCAAAAATTTAGCTAATTTTCAGACAAGGTAACTCAAAACTACCCTTAGTAAAAAGGATTATGGTTTAAACTTTCATCGAGAGCAATCGGTTCTTCTCTGTATAGAACGGTTGTTTTATCAATTTTTCGATTTTAAAAGGATTATTCTCCAATATATACTCAATTTTGGAAAAGAAAAGTAAAAAAATCACACTTTTTGACACTTTTACTTAATTTCGAAAAGTAAGCTCTGTTTAAACAAAATGACCAAACGTTCACTAGACAAATTGTCTTGTTCCAAAATAACATAGAAAATCATGAAATTAAAATTGTTATGTGTTACTTGCTGTCTGAAACAATTGGGGGGGCCAAATCATGTTTTTTTTTAGTATGTTTCTCAAATACGGAAAGTTTAGGTTAAGTTTTACATAAATATGATGCCACATCGGGTTCAGCGTCCAATTTTTTTTCTAGAAATGTATAATTTTCCATTACAATAATCAACATTTGCCAAAAAGTACAAACCAAAATAGATATCGGAAACTCAGGGTGACACTGTCCTTGAAGGTGCGGATTCTGCTAGTCTTTGGGGACCCCCCCCTGATTTCCCGGAAGTAGTCATTTTTATTGATTTTGATATTAGATGAAAGGCGTATTTTTCTCATTGTCTCTGTCCTTGCATTTGAAATTTTATTCCAAAGATATAAACAACAAAAATGCAGGAATGGTTAACCATCAATATTAGCACAAGTTTGTAATAGGGCTTTGTCAGTAATGCAATATTGCTTTCTTCCATCAAAACAGCAAGTTTTGTTTCCCACAATACTTGATGGGGCGTTAGGTGCAAGTGCCAGGCTCTCACATCCAGTAGAGAAAACCAACACAATAGACATAATCAGAACAAGAACTTAAAGTATGACTCAGAGATTTCGAAATATTATTTTTTTGTGTAATAATGAAAAAAATAGTCAACCGAACTAAAGCTAATAACTAAAATGCACAATTACGAAATGAGATGAATCGGATTTTGGTTTGTGTGTGATGCAGTCAAGCATTATGTGTAGTATTAGTCCAATAGGATACTGTGTAGCAAACAAAAATCAGGATCCGGAATTTTCATAACAAAGTTGTGATTTTCTAGATGAACGGAATTCGATTTTTTTAAGCTTAGCAATTTCCACAACGTGATTAGATATGGACAACAAGCATTGTTACATGCAAAAAAACACGATTTTTTTTGGAAATGAGAGCGCCCTCATCGGAAATCCCTGGTCGGCTTTAGTACCAACTCAAATGATTTTATCATGCACAGCCAGTGGCCCAGTGGATAGGGACAGGACAAAGTAAATTATGCAAGTCGTATAGGTTCGGATTTCTTCACACCAGTCCCCATCTGGCCAAAAATTCTTAGGAAGCGCCCCACACTTGCTGACAAATGTCCCCTTACTTGCCAGAGGTGTCCCCCATAAATGAGATGAGCCCTTACTAACTTTAATGACAAGAGGCTGATTGAAAGACATGGAATACCAGTAAATAAATGTAAATTAGGGGAAGTTTGTGTATGCACATGTTTACACTAGCTTAAAATTATGTTATCATGCGTCTCCCTTATCAACGGAAGTCTCTGAAAATCCCCACCCCCCCCAGCAGGAACAATCCCCATAATGGTGGGCTAAATAAATAAAGCAATAAGGGAAATTTTTTAAGAGAACCCCCAATTTCAAAATTTGATATTTGGCACAGTTACGTTAGTGATTGTGTAGAAAACTACACCTGCGAAGGAGATGCTTAAAAATCATAAATGAGCGATTTTTGTAATCATACATACATACATGATTTGTAAGCGCCTATTCATAAAGCTTAGGCGCTATGAACATACTACTACCAAAAGACAGGTTTTAAAAAAGGGGGGGAAGGTATACCAAGCCAAAGAAACAGAAATTAATTTGGATATAAATAAGATTTGAGATGTTTTGAAAATACTCAGGGAGGGTGCTTCCATGATATCACGAGTTAATGCATTAGAATTGGGATCCAGGATTGTACTCTTACACGGCAGAGCTGGAAATGTTAAGTTTATGTCCGTCCATGATTGAAATAGTGCCACCTAGAGAATATCACTATACTTGATTTGCATGAATGAACCGATAAAATACCTAATGGATGAGCGTAGAGGACCCCCCCCCACGGTTTTACATGGCGACTTGGTATTTCTCGGATATTTCACATTGGAGGCGTTCCAGCAGCGTTGAATTATGACGGGATCCCGTAATATTAAATTATTCTAATTACAAAATTCCTTCGTGGTTCGACAGACATTTCTAGATAAAACATTCACAGGTATGGTGTACTAGCCCGTTAGTTATCAATGCAACGTGTAAAAATCTCAAATTTTTTAAAATATCAAAAATTGGGGGCGCTCTTCCAACCAGAGCCTCATGATGCAGAAAAGCTATCAAGTGATGGTGTTCAAAGAGGACAATATTCTTTTGGACACCGTACTACTACAATGGAAAACACATGATAAACAAAATTAACTTGGTACAAACAATGCTGGTAATTAAGAACACAGTGGTTCTCAAACTACAGTCCTTGGCCCCTCTTGTTATACAAAATGTGTAACATTTGTGATGCGATCTGGGAGAACCCGCCACATGGTGGGAAATGGAAATTTATATATTGAGTTTTTATATCACAGCAGAGTTTGAAATATAAGTTTCCATAACGTTTACTTCTTTCTTCTTGATACACATATCAAAAGTTACGCCTACACAATCTGACAAAAAAAAAGTACAATATAACAGATTTAAGCTATTTTCCTTACTTTTTCAAAACTGTCCTGTGTGACATGTGGCGGGTTTTACCAGATCACATCACATTGTATGATGGGGTTAAAGGTCATAAAAGTGGTCAATAGGGGTCTCATTTTCGGGTAATTTGATTCCCGGGTACCCGAATATTCTTTCGAGCGAGTACCCGGGTACTTGAATCTTTCAAATTTTGAAAAATTGATTCAAGTATTTAACAAAAATTTACGTTTTGTTTAAACTTGCCATGTCACACGAAATAGTGTCTATAGTGGTCTGAGCGAGTTCCAGGAATTTGGCGGGTCCCGCCCGATGTTGATGCCAACTTCACTTGTAATTACACTCTAACTGGCTCTACATGTCATAGCAAGAAAACATGTGCTTTTACTATAAAACGTGAAGTAACTTACTCCTCAGGCCTAAAGAAAGTAAAAACTGGCCAGTTTCTAACCGAACGTGTGGTGATGTTATTGTCGTCATGGGCCGCGACATTTTATTTCTGCTCATGAAAATTATGTTCCTTTTCTCTAGGAGAACTGCCCTTAGATGCGAGTTGTGAAAACACACAGCGCACGTTTCTGAGAAATCATGTCGAGTCGTGTTAGCTCGTGTTGTTGACCGATAATTGCGACCCATTGCAAGGAGTGGCATGTTGTTTGAGGATTTATTTTAATTACTCAATGGAAACATTTGAAGGATTTAGCACTTGAGTGGACACTATTTGCTGCAGATTCTAGTGAGTGAGAGTGAGTTTAGCCAGGTTTTAGTTATATAGGCAAATTTCGGGAATCGGGTAGGGATTTTTATTACCCGGGACTCGAGATGATCGGGCGGGACCCGAATTCCCGGGACTCGCCGAGACCCCTAGTGGTCAATGGGTGTCATTCTCTGAACACACCCATGAGTCAGTGGCTTTTCTGACCAAGCTTGGCTGCAATGGGCTCAATTGTTTAGGCTGAAGAGAAACAAATGGGAACAAATTATATAAGTTTACAAAAACTGCCATATTTTCTTGACAGCAGCACTAATTGCAATCTTGCAGTATTGTTACACATTATGGTATCCAATGCTGCTCGTTGATCCCTAGCCTGAAAAATCTAATGTTTTTAGTTTTATTTAGTCCAGCTGGGTCGTAGAAAGTTTTAACGGCTCACAAATGTCCCTTTATTATCCCATTAATTATTGACAACAATGTTGCTTCCCAGAGCAATACGTCCAACTACTGAATATCTTTGGTACTACTCGCACATTTTGCCAAATTACCTTTCTAGTCTAGAAGCATGAGAATGTGATGTTATTGATTTTGATAAGTGCCACAGCCTTTCCTTTTCCCCATTGGTGGTTTGTTTTACAATATGGCCACCATTTAACAACAAAAAAAAACCCCCCTCCCCCCACCAAAAAAAAAAAAGGTCCCAGTGACTTCTGCTCAAAACCAGAGTGCTATTTTTTCTTCTGCTCTGTATGTTGTGTCTTGCATAGCCACAAATGCCACATTATAAGGTCAGTGTTAACCCTAGTGCTTTTGCTTTGTTTACAAACGAATTTCTGATTTTGCACTATTTTAAAAACACAACCTGTGTTCTAAGTTCGTTACCAACAAAGGTTATTCCACTGCAAACAATCCTGAGCTGTATTTTTTGCGATTTAAAACAGCTATTTGACCATTTAAAAAGTCACAAAAAAACCACATGGTCTTACGGCGGAATTTAAGCACATTTCACCCTGTAGGGGCGCAAGGCCGCGCCTTCTCGCTTTGCGCGGTGAATTTTTGCTGCTAATTATCGTGCGCGTTTTTTAATGTACTTTATGGCGTGACGCTGCTTGAAAAACAAACAACACTATTTGAAATGAAACAAAGCGCTAAATTATAGACCTATGCAAATTTCATTTCTTCTGAGTTCTGGTAGTTTGAGAACAAAAGATTTTATTCTCGTGCCATAAGAGGTATTTTCATCACTTTGCACAACCTACTACTCAATTGTTGACGTTCAAAGATAAGTTAATTTGTGCGAAAAGAGATCTTGAAAATGGCATAAAAATCACTTTTTTAATAAAACACAGATTTCTCAATTTCAATAACTTTGCACAAAATTTAGCTAATTTTTCAGACCGGTTACCTCCAAACATAACCTTAGTAAAAGTATGGGTTTAACTTTCCTACGGAGCATCGGTCTTCTCTGTATATAGGGAACGGTTTGTCCCCCCTCAATTTTTTCGATTTCTAACTAAGGAATTCTCTCCAATATATACTCACATATTTGTGAAGAAAATAAAAATCACACTTTTTTTGACACTTTTCCCTCTATTTTTCGAAAAGTAAGCTCTGTTTAAAAAATGACAAAACTTCCTAGACATATCTGTCTTGTTTCCAAAAAATAACATAAGAACTCAGGAACATTAAAAATTGTTATTTGTTTATGCTGTCTTCCTGAAAATTCTGGGGGCCAAATTCATGTTTTTGTGTTAGTATTTTTCTCTCAAAATACGTAAAGTTTTTACAATTTAATATTATGCCAGACCGATCGGGTTCATTCGTCCAATGTTCCTTTCTAGAAATGTATACTTTTTACATACAATAATCACACTTTGCAAAGGTTACAAAACCAAAAATAGTACTACTCGGAAACTCTGGGTTGACAAAGCTTTCCGTGCAGGTTGCGTATTCTGATCGTCCTGTGGGACCCCCCTGAGTTATACCCGAAGTATATTGATTTGATATCAGAATGAAAGGGGCGTATTTCATTGTCGTCCTGAAATTTGAATTTTTATTCCAAAGATAATAACAAAAATGCCAATGGGTTTAACCATCATATTACACATGTTGAATAGGTCTTTGCAGTATTCAATATTCTTCTAACATCAACCGCAAAGTTTGTTTTCCCACACACCTTGATAGGGCGTCTGTGCAAGTGCCTGCCGTGCCAAGGCTCTCACATAAAGAGTCAAGTATACACCACCATAGACATAAACTCATAAACAAGCCCTAAAAACTTCCTTTCGACCAACGGGCCATTCGGTATGACGTCATATAGCACAATGGCATGGCTTTATAGAATGGCGTCACAATGCTTGCAGTCATTTGGAAGCCATCTAAAAGAATATCACAAGACTAGGCTTTTTGGACTAATTTTAGATGCTTTTTCATTCTGATTCTGAATATGCGACTTGAAAATTAATAATTTTTACCTTTTTGAAACAAAATTTGGACAAATTTTGACCGTTGACCTCTTTGAGCGCCTGTAGTCCCGCTTGCCGTGTTCAAAGATTACAAAATATCTGGAGGGGGGGTGGGGCCGCAACGTGGTTGATTTGGGAATAAACATCTGGCGTTACACGCAACAATTGGATTCAATGTACATTTACGAATGCAGCCAACGTCTGTGTATAGTATGTGGTATTCCTTTCTTTACCTTATTTTTTTTTTTTTAAGTGTTTTATTAATTTGAAATTATCATCTCAACTTTGTGTGGGTGTGTATGTGTGCGTGCCGTGTGTGGTTTTTATTGCGATTTTTTTAATCCATGTATATAATTTCTTACATGTGTCGTGGTCTCAAAAAGAAAACAAAACAAAAAAAAAAACCTCAGTGTTTAACTCCTGAAACTCATCTTTCTAGGCCGTCTAAGATCGCATTTGGGGGCTGAAAAAAACACATAAAACATTTTATCTGTAAACCCATTTTCTATTGTACCTGACCCGTAATCCATTGTATTAATTGTTTGACCAGAAGATGGGAAGGGGGATCAGATCCAGAAAATTATTACTTTGCGCCGGGGCGGAGAGACAATAGAGGTAAGTAGGGTAGCGGACGCGAGGATAGATTAGGGATATCGCGTATATAGCTACAAAGATATTCTTAACAAACCTCTGTTCGCGAGAAGATAGAAAGGAGGCACACAAGCTGGGGGGGATGGGCAGAAGAGAAACTAGAGTCAAATAGCCTGTACTGTGTGTTGGTATATACGGAAATGCAAACCTTGGAAATTGATTTTTTCTCAAAAAAATTTGTTTTGACGAAAGAAGGAATTCCATTTTGACAATGAAAAATCATATCAGAAGGTACTATTTACAACTGTTTCTAGGCCTTAAAAAAAAAAAAAATTTATCTTTAATAGCGTTGATTTTGGCTGAGTTGGGCACACATATCCTGGGGCCTAATGAGTCGGACGATGAACAGTGCCACCACATGTCAATGGCAGGCCAACTCAGCTCTTTCCTTGAAATAAAAACGCCTTTCGACACGGGCCCAAATTCTGTATACGTTATAGCACATATGTCAGTGGCTTTAATAGAGGCGTCACAAATGCGTGTGCCAGGTCATTTGGAAAGCCATCTCAAAGAATATCAGCAAAGACTAGGCCTTGTTTGGACTAATTTATATGCATTTTTCCATTCTGATTCTGAATATGCAACTTGACATTATATTTTTTATTAACTTTTTTGAAACCAAAATTTGGAACAAATTTATTGACCGTTGAGCCGACTGTAAGCGCTGCAGTGGTTCAAAGGATTACAAGACTATCTGGGATGGGGCGAAACTGTTATGAAATTTGGGAATAAACATCTTGGCATACAAGCACAATTTGGAAGTCATGTACTTTACGAATGCGCGCAAAAAACCCGTGTGTGTATGTATATTTTGTATTCCTTTCTTACCTTAGTTTTTTTGTTTTTACTTTTTTTTTTTTTTTTTCTTTTTCTTTCTCGCAATTTGTGTAATTCTTGCTGTGTGTATATTTTTTGTTTTTTGTCTGTGTTGCGTTCGTCCTGTTTTTACTTTTAATTATTCTATTTTTTTAATCCAATGGTATAGTAATTTTTGACATGGTTGGTAGAGTGGTTCAAAAGAAAAAAAAACCAACAAAAAAAAAACCTCAGGTGTACCACACTCCTTAACTCATCTTTTCTAGGCCCTCTAAGATCTAGAGATCTCAATTTGGGGCTAAAACACAGAAGAACTTTTATCTAAAAAACTAAACCCATTTCTATTGTCATACCGCCACCATAAATCATTTGGTATCTGACTTTTTGAAAAACCCGTTGCGTCACTCCAGGTATATTTAGCCCTCTTACCCTCGGCTCAAATATAGCCTTTACTTACTGTGTGTTTGGTATAGGAATGCCAAACTTGAATTGATTTTCTCAAAAAAATTGTTTGAACAGAAAGAAGGAATTTCAATTTTGACATGAAAATCGTATCAGAAAGGTACCGATTTAAACTTATAAAATAATAAAATTAAAAAAAAAAAAAACAGTTTACTTTATAGCGTTGTATTTTGCTGATTTTGGGCAAACACACTAAAAGCATTACGATTTGGTTTGTTGGAGGAGACGGACGTGTTTTTCACTGGCTCCGTAGTCCATACAAACCCAATTTAAAAAACCAATCGTCGTGATCAACTGGCAATTGGCCTTCACTGGCCTTTCGAATACTAAAGTGTATGCATTTAATAGTATACTACATGGACTGATTACTACAGTCAAGCGAATGGATACTATTTCTATGAAGCGACATATTTACAACAATGTTATTTTGAGCTATCCACAGGGATCTTTCAAAAGTAACTGGTTTGCTATCACTAACTTTTTTAACTTTTTCGCCATCCCGTACCGCGCCCACGACCCGAAATGGAGGAAGTGTTGAACTTATCCAAAGACTCTCGCCAAATTGGAGTCCGTTTTCGCTTGTCTAACCCAGACTTTAAGTACTGAAGTTGAGGACGCTAGTATCGAGGGTAATAGACGAAAAACTCAAGCAAGTAAATGTTGAGAGAAAGTTCGTTGAAAACAGGTGTGATACAGTAGATGGACAGATACTTGAACTAGAAACTAAGGACGGCGAAAAGAAAAGCGTGAACATGATGACTTAGAAAATAACCAACAGGGAACATGCAAACAGAATCCACCTCGCTGAAGTATCAATTGAGATGGCTCAACAGTATACTCGTAGGAAGCCTACTAATCACTGGAGTTCCTGAAACTTCTGGCTGATAAATGGTGTGAAGCAAAACCACTCCCAGAAATACTGACCAGGTGTTATCGACACCGGTGTGAAAAAGGAACCTTGGAATTGGAACTATAAACCCCGAAGAATTAGATGCACACGACGCATCGCACACCTAGACTAAAAAGGAATATGGCAAACCAGAGCAATAATAGCTAAGTTTGCGACCTACAACACCCGCAGAAAAATCATAAACCGCATCGTAAACTCTTGTCATGTAAAGGTATTCGGCTATACAATGAACTTCTTAACTAAATCAATACAACATCCTAGACAAAGCCAAAGAAGCTGTCATATGAACCAATTTAAAGCACTTGACTGGGATGGCAATGTGCTATACTTGTGGACTTGGGAAAGGGTGGAAAACGTTTACAGTTAAACAACTCTCCATGGGATCTATCAACCTGTCCAAAGATATGGAGATTATTAATATTCTTTAACTTTTTACGTTAATTTTGACTGATCATGGCATTTTTTGCATTGGAACTCACGCACTATTGCTATGTAATTTGGGCCCCTGCAAGGTGAAATGTTATTAATTTTTGTTTGGGGTTATTCTCCTTGTCACACTAAGCTTGCCACATACTAACGCTAACAGACGAACGAAAACTGCCAAAATAGTGCGTGTAGCATTTTAGTGAAGGTGATAAATACTTCTAATTTTACTTTAAATGTGCCCGTCTAAGTTCTGTTACTCAACCAGATAAGCTCTAATAATCGTATTATGTATTATATGGATGTAGCTTTTTCTAATAGTGCCTGGGTCAATGGGCCGTTCAAATGGCCTATATCGCTTTTTCAGTTGATTGCATTCGGTATTACTATTTAATTTTGTTTTAATAGCCCAGAGCATCCACTTATTTGTGATTTTAACTTGTATATAGATTATATGTTTGTTTGTTTTTTCGTTGCTTTTTCCATGTCAGTAACAGCCATGATGTATGGTTCTCCATGCTGCAAAATAATAAAACCATGCCATAAAATCATATCATGCAGAAAATGTAAACACTAGGGGTGGGTGTCCATAGAAGAAATGCAACAAAACTAAAAACGAAAGGAAACTTTACCCTTCTATCTCCAAAGGAGTGGATTGTTCCAAATGCGTGACTTGCAATCAATCCCCGAGAAAATCTTTTTCTGAAGTCCTAAACCAATACAGTTTCTTCTTCAAAGAAACCCTTATTAAGACTGATATTAAACATGGACAATATGATAAAATGATATTTAAGCCCACTAAGAGACCAATTCATGCCAAAGAATCGGACGAATTAACACACAATGGCTATAACATCTTTTAATGTCAAGCATTGTATGTATAAAACCCTGACATGTTTCAAACTCTACTAGTTTTACGATGAATGCGACTATTTCTATATTACGCAAATGTACGAAGTTTAAGTAAAATTTTGATAAATGACTGAATGTCTCAAAATTATATGAAACACTGACTGAATTTACTATTATTTGGTATTTCGGAAACGCAACCCCTAACAGAAAACCTCATGATATTTTAATCTCGCGGGTTCTCTCGTCATTGCCTCTACCCCTCGCCCCGCCCTCGCCCCCGGGGGTGTCTGCCTGTCTCTCTCTCTTCATCCCGTTCCTCCCCCCTTCCCGCCCGGCCTTCTGTCTCCGCCCCTTCCCCTTCTGCTCTTGCTTTGATTGACCCTCCGCCCCTTGCCCTCCGCCTGTAGAGCAGAGGAGAGACAGAGCCAACGTCAAGGGACAACGGCATAAACTGATAGGGAGCCAAGTTGTGGCGAGATAATAGATGAAGAAAAAAGCAGGTGTTACTATGGGACTTTAATATCGACCGTGAAAACGACGATGATCACAAACCTACCCACGACCCCCTGTCCTTGGATGGGATAGAGCTCAGGCAGAGCAGACCCGCGAGGATCAAACCAACAAGAAGTACTGAAAGCGTGCAACTATTATTGACAATATTTGACAAAGATTTTAATGAACAAGTCTGCATCCTATGTTACGATATCAGTGATCACTTCCCAACAACTTTGATATCGAACATGGGTTTAGAAACAACCAGTAAATAAAAAAGAATATATGAACAAACGAAATCATAGTAATGCAAATATTTTTCAAAATTAAAAGAAAAGACTATCCAAAGTCTTGGCACGATGCTTTGAGATAATACTGATGCTAAGCGTGATTATGGATTAGTTTATGAAAACTTTTTTTAACTGATATTTTCACATTATTGTATAAAACCGCTAAAAATGTATAGTAAAAGGAGGAAGATTCCGCGGTCACCATGGATATCCAAATGGGCTTTGAACTGTATTAATAAAAAGAACAATTATCAGGAGTATATACAGTGTCCAGACCAATAACGATGCAAAATTTAAAAACGTATCGAAATAAATTGTCATACTCAATTCGCAAAGCAAACGGGATTACTACTTTTTGAAGAAGTTTCAATACTGTAAAAATAATACGAAACCAACCGGGCGAACAAAATACTATATTAGGCAGTGGTAAACTCCGAACCCAACAATTAGCCATCAAGGAACGATGTTGGGACTCATTAGACGATCCCAGAACTCGCTAAATGGGTTCAATGATTTCTTTCTTCTTCATTAACATATGTCAAACTACTTCAAAAATTAATCACAAGTTAAAAACTACTTTGACTATTTAAATGATCGCTTCCAAATAATGCCTATATGACCCCAATTGTAGAAAACGATATTATTAAAATAGTAATAACTTTCATCGATAAGAGCCCTGGACATGATGACATTGGGAATTTTTTTGTTAAAAGAATAAGCAAGGAGATTGTTAAGAGAGACGGCCGTTGACCATGATTTTCAACCTCTTCTATAAGCAACTGTATTGTCCCTGAAGTCTTAATAGAAGTTGCAAAATTAGTACCTATATATAAAAAAGAAGATATTGATATTTTCTCGAATTACGACCCGTCTCGATATTACCGTGTTTTTTTTCTTTTTGTCCAAAATTTCTTGAAAGATTAGTAATTTTACAGATGTATGTGCCATATTAACAAACATAATATACTCAACCAAAAACAGTTTGGGGGTTCTCGGCCAAAACAACTTCTACTTATCTGGCGATAATTGACCTTGTAAGGACAAAATTAGTCATTCCGTTGAACTAAATGAGACTACTATGGGAATATTTTTTGACTTTTTCAAAAGCTTTTGGACCTATAATAGATCACAACATATTATTTGCCTAAGCTTGATATTATGGTTTTAGAGGGTGGTCCTTCATTGGTTTAAAAACTATTTAAATAATAAAACATTAAAAAAAAAAAAAAAAAAAAAATCCAACCTTAAAAATATTAAATGTGGGGAGTTAGCTCAGGGGTCTATCATAGGTCCCTGTTATTATATATTTATATGTTACTATATTACTGAAACTTCATCGTATTAGAATTTATATTATTTCGGATGATACTACTGCGATATTGTATTCCGATGCGCAGATTGATAGTAAATTAAACGTGATAAACAAGAATTAGAATAAGGAAATAACTGTTTTAGAGCCAAACAAACGATCAGTTATTCTAGTAAACAAATTATAATGGTTTTAGGCACCCCACACGGAACATCAATTACAGGAACTCAGGTTACGAGAAACGCATTTAACACTGTTATGCTGGATGGTACGAAACTTGAAACATGTTAAATAAAGACATAATGTCTAGAGTAACAATTGATGAGAATCTGACTTGGAAATACATATTGCTGGGCTATCCCAATATTTCAAGAAACTGTGCGTACTTACAAGCTAAAACATTACGTTCCTGAAAGTATACTTCACACACTTTACTGTACTCTTATATTGCCTTATGTAAATTATGGTCATAATTTAGTATGGGGAAACACTTGTAAAATGTACTTCATAAAATACTTAAGCTCCCAAAAATGGGCTGTGAGATCAAATATCCATAGCATTATAGAAGTCACTCTGCTCCGCTTTTTTCACGATTATATTTTGATGTATATGATACTTCTAAAATACAATGGGAATATTTAGGTATAAAAATAATATCGAACGTACCAGATATGTTCTATAATATTTTACAAACATGCGGAGTCCAGAACTACCACACAAGAAATTCTAGCAATTACAAATGCAGCTAAAAAATAAAAAGAATCTCGGACCCCAAACGGTCAGAAAATCTGGACCTATACTTTGCAATCGCTTGACCTAGTATAAAGAAATCAAAATGGGACTCAGCATTTCAGAAATCAATTGAGTCAAAACTTATTTCATCTCATGAAGGATAATTTTTTTTGGAGCAGTGTTTGTCTTGTGTGTTTGTTAGGGCCAGCCTTGGCTCCTTTTGTGCATGTGTGTGTATTTGGTAAGAGAACGTGTTCTTTATGGAGTCCCACTTCTGGCCTTCTGGCCTTTCGGTATTCTACTCATAGTCAATCTTTGTGTGTATGTATTGTTATGATTATGGAATAAACTTGATTGATTGATTGATTATCTGGGCCTAATGAAGTCGGACGACCGTGAAACGTGCCACCACATGTCAATGGCAAGCCAACTCAGTGCTTTTCGTTAACCCTTTTGACGGCCCAATTCTGTATACGTTAATATAGCACATATGTCAGTGGCTTTATAGGTGGCGTCACAAATGCTTGCCAGGTCATTTGAGAAAGCCATTAAAAAGCGAATATCAGCAAAGACCTAGGCTTGTTGGCTAATTAGATGCATTTTTCATTCTGTATCTGAATATGCACTTGGAATAAAATTAAAATTTTACTTTTGAAACAAAATTTTGACACAAATTTTTGACCGTTGAGCGACTGTAGTCGCTTGCCGTGTTCCAAAGGTTTTAAAAAGAATATCTGGGAGGGCGCACTGTTGAATTTTTTTTGGGAAACTAAACCATCCTTGGCTTAACAGCAACAATTGGAGTCAATGTACATTACGAATGGGCGGTCAAACGTCTGTTGTATGTATGGTATTCCTTCTTACATTATTTTTCAGATTTATTTGGCTTGCTTGTGTATGTGTGTGTGTGTGTATGTGTGCAGTGCGTGTGTGTGTTTCATGCGATTTTTTAAATCATGTATATAATTTTTAAATGTTTTGTAGTGGTCTCAAAAGAAAAAAAAAAACAAAAAAAAAAACACCTCAGTTTTTACTCCTGAAACTCATACTTCTAGGCATCTAAGATCGCAATTTGGGGCCTAAAAACACATAAAAAATTGTTACTACCAATTTCTATTGTACAGGACCCGATAATCATTTGGTATGAATTTTGAACCCGTGGACACTCCGGTATAGTAGCCATGGCGCTCCACATAGACTTTAACTGTGTGTTGGTATAGGAAAGCGACTAAACCTGAAATTGATTTTCTCAAAAACATTGTTTCGAACAGAAAAAGAAAGGAATTTCAATTTTGACATGAAAAATCATATACGAAGGTTACGATTTACAAACTTATAAAAAAAAAAAAAACATTTATCTTTAATAGCGTTGATGTTTTTGCTGATTGGGCAAACATATACTGGGCCTTTAATGAAGTCGACGAGTGAACAGTGCACCCACATTTCAATGGCAACCCAACTCAGCTGCTTTCCTTTCAAACCCTTTCGACACGGGCAATTCGGTTACGTAATATAAGCCACATATGTCGGGCTGTTAGATGAGTCACAAATGCTTGGCAGGTATTGGGAAAAGCCGTATGTAATTTTTTTTATAGAAGATCAGCAAGGGGGGGACTAGGCTTGTTTGGACTAATTTAGAGCATTTTTCATTTGAGTCTGAATATGGCACTGAAAAATTAATTAATTTTTAAAATTCCAAAAAGAAACACAAATTTGACAAATTTTGACCGTTGAGCGACTGTAGTCTCTTTCCGTGTTCAAAGGATTAAGTACAAACTCAAATGATTTATCATGCACCAAGCCAGGGGCCAGTGGATAGGGAGGTCCAGTTAATTATGAAGTCGTAGGTTCGATTCCAACACCGGTCCCATCTGGCCAAAATTTAGGAAGCGCCCCCACACTTGACACATGTCCCCATTACTTTGCCAGAGGTTGTCCCCCATAACTGAGATGAGTCCCTAGCTAACTTTATGAAAGAGGCTGAAAAGACATGATACCAGTTAAATAAAATGTAAATTTAGGGGAAAATGTGTATTATGCACATGTTTACACTAGCTTAAAATTATTTGCTACCAATGGCCTCATCTTATCAACGGAGTCTTGAAATATTTCCACCCCCCCCCCATCAGATCCACATCCACATAAATGGTGGGCTCATAATAAAGCCAAAATGGCACATTTGTTGAAGAGAGTACCACCCCAATTTTCAAAAGTTGATATTTTGGCACAGCTACATTGGTGATTGTCTAGAAACTACACCTGCGACGAGAAGCCTAAATCATTATAATGGAGCGATTTTTGTAATTACATACATACATTATGTATGGTTGTTAAAGCGCCTATTCATTAAAGGCTATAGGACGCTATGAACTACTACTACCAAGACCAGTTAAAAACAAGGGGGGAGGGATTACCAAGGCCAACGAAAAAAACAAACAAAACAAAACAGAAATTACTTGGATTAAAAAGGATTGGTGATGTTTGAAAAATAATCAGTGAGGGTGCTTCCCTGATATCACGAGGTAATGCATTAGAATTGGGATACTAGATTGTACTTAACGGAAGAGCTGGAAAAGCTACGATTATGTCCCCTCATGATGAAATCGGCCACTAGAGGAATATAACCTATTAACTTTGATTTGCCTGAACCGATAAAATAACTTAATGGAGGAGCGTAGACCCCGTACAGGCGCTATTCCCGGCACTATTTCACATTGGAAGGCCGTTTTCCAGGCAGACGTTGAATTATGATCGGGATCCCGATATTAATAATATTTCTAATTACAAAATTCCTTCGTTTGTAGACAGACATTTTTAGCATTAACCATTCACAGGTATGGTTTATAGCCAGTTACCACGCAATATCCAGTGTACATAAAATCCAAATTTTTTTTAAAAATGTGGGCGCTTTACAAAAAATATGCTAATATTGCTTAATTGGCAGACGGTCCGACTGCGCTAGTCTTAACGAGTGCATCAATGAGGCAGTAATCCATCAATTGGAGGGTTAGGGAATGTGTAGTTGTGGGTTCAATAGGTCATGTAGGGTCATTACCAGGTCAATTGACATATAAGCCCAAGGTCTTGGCAGTGGTTTCTTGAGAAAGTTTTGGTGGCTATACAAACTTAACTTGGAAGAATGTTTAGATATTTTGGGGGTCAAAGGTCAAGTAGGGCATTGGCGGTCAAAAGGGCTTATGGGCCATAAGAGGTCATTCTGTTCATACCATAAGAGTTCTGGACCGGTGGTTTCTTTAATAGTATTTTACTAGGAGATCCTCGATTGTGGCGATCAACCTGTGTTTTTGCGATCACCTGGATTGAATGTCCCTCGGGTTTTGCGGTTCCTTTGACCTTGAATGACCCCTGATGACCTTGCCATGACCTTAAAAATTTCATCAACAATCGACCCTGCCCACCAAGTTTCGCCTGAATACACTAAAGTTTACCCCATTTGGAGCTCCTTTGACTTTGAATGGGACCCTGATGACCTTTGATCCACTTAACCAATACAGACTCGGTCTTCGTAAGGTCAAGGGGCACACACCCACCAAGTTGCAGGAAGTGCAACCTCGGTCCCAGAGAACATATGCAGTCCGACAGACAGACACGTGAAGACAGCCAGAGCCGGTATAAATAGATGTGCAAATGTTTGAACGTGGGCCAAAGTTCATTTAGGTCATTAGAGGTCAAAACTTACTACCTATATGAGTCTAGAAGTTCCTTGAGCATGTTTGGTGGTCACTGTACACTTATTGCAGAAATTGTATAGACTAGTGAGGAGCCTGCGCTGCGTGTGGGTCTTCGCTAGATGAGTATACCAGTTAGATGAGTAGACTGGAATGTTTTCCAAACAGGAAACAAGGTTTACTGTAATTGACCTAATTAGGCACCCTCAGGGTGCTTCCATCAAACGTCAAAGCATGGGTATGAAAACACAGCCCAGTTACCCAAATAATGACCCCTAATGACTTATGGACCCCCAAAGTATCCCTTCGAAAATGTTGACCACAAAAGTGGTACGGCAAACTCTCCCACCAATTTCAGAACTCATATCCATACGTAAAGCACGGCCAAGTTACCCCAAATGACCCCGGAGTGGACCTTTGCCCCAAAATGACCCTAGAAAAAATGACCACAAACTTGTACGGCGAAACTCTACCACCATACCCAAAACTCATATCCATATGTCAAAGCACAGCCCGTTACCCGATAACGCCCCTGGATGACCTTTGGACCCAAAAATGACCCTCGAAAACATGACCACCAAAACTCGTATGGCGAAAACTCTACCACCCATACCCAAAAAATCATATCCATAGTCAAAAAGGCACAGCCACGTTACCGATAACGACCTGGTTTGGACCTTTGACCCCAAATGACCCTCGAAAACGTGGACCAATACCAAAACTAGTTACAAGCGAACCTCGACCACCATACCAAAACGATTCATACGTCAAAGCACGTTACGTGACCCGAAAACGAACCCTGGATGACCTTTGCCATGTTTGCAGAGCTGCCAACATTGCGATTTTGGAATCAGGGAGATTGATCTTGGAATCGAAAATTTGATTAGAATCAGGAAGATTTTAAACAAAATTAGCGACATTTTAGTGTAATACCTCCTCAAGAGGGATACAGCCTATGGATATTGTCTTAAAGGGATCCAATTGAAAGCCTTCTACATTTAAGGAACTGTCAATTGGAACTTAGTCCATTTGGATTTTTTTAATAGAATGACATGAAAAAGGTTGAAGTAAAAGTGCGTCCTTTAAAGATTCGTAACTTGAAAACGAAAGCCACCTACATAGTATGAACTGCATCATGGAATAGAGCTCTTTAAAATATGTAGCTTGTGGTCCCGTTGAATTTTACAAAAATTGACAAAACGATATTAATCACTTAAAGGCATTAGCAGCAATTATCTAATTAGTAATTAATTTGGAAATTTTAAAAACAAAATATTGAAAATGAAAATGTCAGTAAAAAGTCAACTTAAAAGCTCCTAAACTTGAAAACGGCGCCATCTACAAACATATGAACTGCACATGAGATGCAGAGCTCTTACAAAATAAAGCTTTCCAAAAAAAAATGGACAGGCTCCGCCGTCTAACAGACCCCGTTTAGGGCTGTCAGTTGGGAACAAAGGGCCACAACCAGGCACTAAATAATTTAACCTAACACTTTTGCACTAATAGCAATAATGGAGCAATCTTCAAAAGGCAAAACGCAAATCACAAAAGGTTCATTATCTTGTTAGGCCTATCCTTGCAACCACGGGAGTTATAGCCCTTAGATTCTAAAACCCATCGTGTCCAACTCTAGTATTTTGTCGCAAGGTATGAGAATTGAATGAGGGGATGTGCAGTGTGGGGAAATTAAATTCCATTCTATACTATACTATTGAACATTCAGCCGATAGCGAGACACTGCAATTCTATGCTCAATGAAACCATTCCAAGTCTGTCTAACTCTCATTCTGACTAATCACATTTTCTCACGGTATTCATGTATCAGTCAGTTGAATGTTATAGAGCTTTTAAGAGCGTTCTAGTTTGGATCCGAAGGACAAAAGTCGTTGGTACTCTTCTTTGTAAAGATATGGTAAACATAAAAGGCAAGATTAACTTTTTCGTTCATGACACAGTGAATCGCCACATATCTGCTCCTCTCCCAACTATCGACGCTTCCAAACTTTTCCTCTGGTGACCGTGGGTTGATCTACGATAATTTGTTAACACTTTAAGACACAGCATAGCCTATAGCAGTTAAATGGTTAAATATAAAAATATTGCTGTGCTGGTCCCATCCGAACGTCGGGACAAAAACTATGTCAGAAACCAAGGACTATATTATCTTTTTGCTAAGAAATGTGTTCGTATTTTCCTTACTTGTTATACGTTTTATTTTATCTCCCCAACACCCCAGCATTTTCCATGACCCCGACTGACCTTTGTACCCCCCAAAATGACCCTCGAAAATGTGACCATAAAACTCGTCCGGCGAAACTCTACCACCATACCAAAACTCATATCCCTACGTCCCCGCACGGCCAAGTTTAACCCGACAACGACCCCTGGATTACCTTTGACCCCAAAAAGAATGACCCCGTCCAAATCGGACCACAAAACCTCGTACGTCGGAGCTGGCCACCACAGACCAAAATTCATATCCGTATGTTCAAGGAACCTGTGGAAAAGTTCAAAAGGGCAACATGGGTCAATCATAGTCATATCTGCTCATACCAGTAAGAGTCCTTGACCAGTGGTTACCTTATAGTTGTCATAAGCATTTAGTTTCATAAGTGTTTTAATTATTTCTAGTGACAAAATTGTGTCAAAGGCCATCTAGGGTCATTAGAGGCCACTCTATATATACTACTCAATATGAACTTTGGGTCAGTGGTATCTTTTGACTTACGTGTGAAGGTAATCGGCAATTTAACACTAAAAACAGTGTTACATTCACACTCCAGGTTACCACGCCATGCCTTACAATGATCTGGTAATGCATCAAGCTCGATAACAATCGTTATATGCATCTCTCTTTTACAACAGCAATTACCTTGACGCTTGGTTGGCACACTTAATAAGGATATCGAGGGTTCATGACAATACTGGTACAGCAATTGTCAGGTTTTGACGGGGGTTTTTTAAAAAAAAATTCTCTATTAATTTTCGTATGTTTCAGGCCACTTTGGAGGGAATATCCTCTATCAAACTAGGGATTATTATTGACAAATTCGCTGACTCTTGTTGAATACAATTTTTAGGATAGGCCTATTCCATAGTCAAAATGTAATTAATTTCGGCAGATGTGTTTTCCAAAGTTGCTTACCGCCACCTTTTTCACAACATTTTCCGCTTTTCATCAATCCAACAACGCAGCGGGATAACCCGTCAAAAGTAAGGAAAGTGTGTTTGTCCGTCCCAAGCGCTCAATAGAATAATAGTTATCCCATTGTAAGGGTTATAAAAAAATTCCGAAGTAATGCCCACCGCTGTCGCAAGTGAATCCCCTCTTTTGTTTATCATATTTATAGGATCAATATTTTTATATCTAGAAAACCTAATATATTAAAGTGCCTTCAACTTAACTTTCAAGGACCACTTATATAAATTCCAGAACTGGTTTTTCAACAGTTTCAAGGTGCCTTAAAATGGTCAACTGTAGTGTTACAACCAACAATCGTTTTAGATGAACAGCCACTCTGGCATGGTATAACATTGTCGCACAATGTCGCATTGTATCGAAAACAGCCAAAGAACTTATAAGAACAACCAGATAAGGTTTCTCAGCGTACACCAAAATCGTTCTCAAAACCTCCAAAAATATAAACAATATACATGAAACTAAAAATTTCTAAAAACGATGCCGTCAAAACCAACAACCAACAAACCCCCAAATTTGCACCCATCCTACTACCATAAATACTATGCATAGTCATGATAAATGCCATAATGGGAAAAAAGGCTTGCCTTATGCAAGGATCCGATACCATGATACCAAATTTGCTAAGGTACGGACTTAATATTTTTGAAGTTGTGCTTCACTAAAGTAGGCAAATTCGTACTTTTGCTGAAAATTCGTGGAGACTTGGTTGCAAAATACCGGTACCCCGAGTTATTAACATAACTCAAGTCTGATCTAAAGTAAAAACAACTTCTTTTGGTGTCATCTCTATATAGCCGGGCGGACCTTCATCCGGGAACTTTGTACACTAAAATCTACTCAAGTCAAATGAACTGCGCACTGTGTTTGACCTCAGTCCCTGGGAAGCCCTTGGTAGATATGTTAACACGATCCCATGTCATTTTCGCCCGATGAACCCCACTAGAACCGGTTAATAGGTGCACACCCCATAAACCAATTGCATTCAGTAATGCAACGAACGACAAGCACGGCATCAGATGATGTCCAAAACTGACAAAAAGATACAAAAGTTACCCAAACTGACTACCATCACTAAATTCCAAAAAATAAAACCTACGGCCGAAAGGGCCCATTAGTTCCAGAACAATTTGCCGAATTTTCAACGAAAACGGACATAAAACGGGCGACTAGTTTCGCAAATAAGACCGACATATTAAAACACGTCGCTCTCGATGGCAATAAACCCTCATTCAATGAATTGATGGATTAAAAAAAAACATTTCGAAAGGCCATCGGTCTGCACACCTCTGCCCATGAAGTCTGGAACCCCCCTAGGGGATAAGCAGCAGTCCTTTTACAGTGCTATCCCTCCCACTTAAAATTAGAGATAAAACCCTGCCCCTATAAACAATCCCGTACAAAATCTACAATCATCTACTGAGGGCTAGGACCAGCTTTTTAATGCACCTGTACAACTAAATTTAAGTGAAAAAGTGAAATCAATTGCCATATGGCGTTGGACTTACTGGTAATTAACCCTATAACACATCACTGGGGGGTTCCCCGAATATCATCCTGAGAATCAATGAGAATCAATTTTTTTTTTTGAACGTACGAGAATCATGAAAACTAATTTTGTAAACATTTCATTGCTTCCTCGGACGTTCTTTTCCCGACACCGGAGGTAAGTGGCATAAAGTCCGTTAACGGCCGAAATCAATGAGAACCAGTCACCCTCCCGTGGGTAAACGGTCCCGAGATCATGAGAATCATTCATCTCTTGCGGTGAAACGGTCCGAGATGCAATTAGAATCATTCGGCTCCTGCGGGGAAATGGTTCCGCGTGCCAGAGAGTCATTTCAGTAAGAATAGTTTTTAAAAGTCCGAGAGCCATGATAATAAATTGCCTGCCTGGTTTTTGAGCAGTGTAATTGATTCTCAATGCTTGCAGGACGGGTTAGGGTTTAAAAGCGGCGTAAAGCAGGGAAAACAGTCCGAGTGCAATGAGAGTCATTTTTTTGCGAAAGCAATAGTTGTTAAGTCCGAGATGCAATGAGAATCAATTTCCGCCCGGTATTGACGGGTAGATTGCATCTCATTGCATCTCGTGCGGGTTAGGGCTTAATATATGCTTCAAATAAATTGCATTTTTATGTTTATTTAATTTCCACTCCTGACTTTTCACTAGTCCCTAAAAATAAACTGGCATGCCTGGGATGGTAATTAGGTCGATAACAGTAAGCTGTAATGATCAACTATAAAGAGAAGCTGATGCTCCTATTTGCTCGCTTGCTTTCTTTTCCTAATTATTTCTTAAAGTGCCAATCGCTTCTTACAGTCATGTTATTTGCAATCTTCTTTCGGGATACTCCTCTAATAATTGAGCGATAAATCACACATCCTTTCCCTGTTCTTGACACATCCCCCAAGGATGTTTTAGATTTTATTTTTTGAAGTGTTACCACCCCGATCATAAATTCAGTCACATATCTCGTAGGTGAAATTGCCACAAAGATTACTGATATGGCAGAAGCCTTACCAGAGATGTCAGATGCGTAGTGCCATTTTCCCTGAAAATCCAAAATTTGAAAACCGACGTGAAAGCCAAATGTTAGCGTAGCATCCGGCCGAAGCTCCAGAATGTATTTTCTTATGCATTTTAGGGTACAAGACCCCTTCTCTAAAATAACTTGGTACTTTAAAACTTGGGTTTTTTTGATGCAGTTTTAACCCTTCACATTACACTTTGGAGATCTCAGATTTTTTTTTTTTTTTTTTACATTTCTGGATTTTTTTATTTATGGCCCAATCCGTAAATCTTGACATTTCCGGAAAAGTTACTGTTTGCCGTAACCCACTGACCCTAGATAATCCAACTTAATTTTTATGCAATTTAGCTTAAACATAAAAAAAATCTGCCCGACAACTCACAATTTTCATTCTACAATTTTTTTTTAAATATTTGTTTGACAATTACCATGATAAAACATAAAAAGACAAAACAATTGCAAAAAGTAACATAAAAGATCTTTGCTATGTCATTGAAAAAAAAAACTGTGAAAAAAATAGTTGCATGTTGTGTTCATTTTAGAGTAAAACATTGTGAAGTTCATCGTAAACAAAAATCTGACCACATAAGGCAAAAATGCTGTCCTTCATGTATAATTGCAAGCGTGAGATTTTGACCACCACTCAGCGCTCCTGAAGCATTAGGTTATAGCAACCCTTCCAGAGCGGAGCTAGCTATTCATTAATATTGAGTGCTGACACAAATAGCAAGTAGCGATTTATTCCGTAAATGTATCAAGGATTATTAGAATGCAAATCTGGCACCACCATCCTCGATGGTCTTGTTGTAGGTAAGCTGACCTCTGATACAGTGGTTTGGGTTCGAATCTCGCTACTGCCTCTTTTAAATAGATAAAATTTTCATTATTTTTTCAGGTTAGAGGGGAGGGAAAAGAAAAATTCTAAGACCAAAAAGTTAAGAAAAAAATAATAAGCTTGCCTTTGAGGTTAGTGAGGGCCGGAGACCTGCTCCTGGAGCAATGGGTGGTGGTAAAAAAAAAACAGCCGTGCTGGTATTAAATCACAAAAATCACAAGGCAAAATTAACTACGAGTGAAATGTTAACATATTCAGGCTTAGAGGAGATTAAATTGCATTATAGTGAGGTATTCACCAATGCTGAATTTATTTACAAACTTGTTTTTGAAATGAAATGAGTGATCCCAGTATTTTCATCCAAGAACTTGAAATTGAGCTGTACCAAAAAAAAACCCTGGATACAATTATTAGTATAGCAGGCAGTTTCAAAAAGGTTTTAGTTCCTGTTTTCTAGTTGTTAACCCAATCATCATTTGAAACATTCTTGGGGGTGTTTGTACAAGTATCAGTGGAATTTGATAAATTTGTATCCTCAGAAAACGCTTGTGCCCTTTAAAGGGGACAGTGGCATCACAGAACAGACCTTTTTCTGGGGGGAAAGTGAATTTTGTTTTGGGGGCAAATAAATCAAATATTTGGAGATTTTAACCAATTTTGTTTTCCCCCCAAATTTGGTGATTTTTTAGAGCCCCAAATCACCCCCCCCCCCCCCCCCGTGGCACTGCCACTAGGAGGATGGCCGATTTAAGTATTAAAAAAATTTTTTATTAAGATGGAATGATCTTGACCCTAACCCTGTCTGTAAGTAAGCACCTTTTAGCTGAGATTTCACAATTTAAATGAAAAATAGTAGCTTTCTTCTGACAACCAAAATATTGACTACTTTTGGTAAAATATGGGATCTGGGGACAAGGCTATTAGCGATCAGGCCATGGCCCTTTAAATTTGTGAGGAAAAAAATGACTTGCTATCTGTGTACCATCATTCAAGACAATGAAAATTTTTTTAAAAATGAGAATAGGCCGACACCAGTAAGTTAAATATCTGTTTTGTGTCAATAGCTGACACTAATGTAGCCGTTTTGAAATCCACAGGTTTAAAATTCACCAATGTACATTATGGGACCCTCAAAAAGAGTGGCAGAAAAGCAAATTTCCCATAACAAATTTCCCCTAACCAAAGGGTCAGTGTGCCGAGTCCGATTTACCCAAATATGTCTAATTTGAATACAACTGGAAAAAAATCTAATACAATTGGGAATAAAATTTGAATACAAACAAGAATGTACTAGGTCTGGGGGTCACTGCAACAGCCATTATGATAGCATTACATTTATACTTATAGTGTGGTTCACATCATTGTTTGGCATAGATAATGGTACCTCTTATGTGTAATGATTCAAATTCCCTATAATTAAGGCGAACAGGTCAATGCCCACAGCCTCTAATTCTGACGAACTTGGCATCAAGGATTACAATCAAGCATACACTAAACTTTGTGTTTCTATGAGAATTTTGGCCCAAAATTGTTCTGCAGGACCCTAGGGTCCCGGACCATATGGTCCTGGAGCATAAGTATTCTTAAGAATATACAGTCCAGAGCATATTTGAATATGCTCGTTCGTGTCGTTCGTGCAAGTCAAATCACAGTGAAGATCCGTCTTTAGCCAGCTGATAGTTTTCATCATCCAGGTTGATTAGGCTTGGAATTCCTCTTGGGGACTTGTAGACCTCACAATAATCTATGATGTGGCTAATGGTTTGTGGCTCTACCACAACGCGTTTGGTGAAAGTTCTACTCCGATCTTATGAAGAACGTTCTTTGTGCGACCAACGCCAGTTCTGCGTCTGTTGAGGTTGACCATGCTTTCCTATCAAGGTCCCAGCCCTTTGGGCTTGCTAGATGGGGTGTCCACAAACTGCTTTAAGTTCTAGGTAGAGGATGACCATTAATTGCTCATACCATCTGTCCCATTGTCCAGGATGATCGAATAGGGATCTGGTGACTCGCAGGTCCATGGATTGGTAGCAAAGTGATTCCGTGGAATTCTCTTGTCCACACAAGGGTGTTGGTTGGGGGGATTAGGCTACCAGGTTCATCAGACTTTCTTTCTTGGCGAGCTTGATCGTCTTGAAGTTCCTCCTAAGTTTGCAGGAGCTATGCCAGACAAGAATTGAAAGATATTCTACAAGGCGTCGCCAAAAGGCAAACCACTAACCATCTCATTGAATCATTCAGAACGACATCAATCTTGTGTAATGTCAACTGTGACTCTATACTGGTGCAGCGTATTCAGCAGTACAGTATGCCAAGGCAACATTTTATGTATGTAAGTTGTCAAAAGATGCACCCCATCCAGTCTTCGAGCCTTTCTGATGAAGTTGACACGATACTGCTCTTGGCAGCGACTGCCTTGGTGTGTTGGTTGAAGTAAGGCTGCGGTCCATTGTGAAGGCCAAGAGGTAATTTGGTGTTGGGTCATGTTACAGTTTTTCTTCCTCTGAGTGATGTTTAGTTCTCTTTTGCGCATCGTTTTGCAAGGTGGAAAACGAGCTTACTGGTCTTGGTTTGCTGATTTTCAAGTGCCCATCGTTGAAGAATTGTCTTACAGTGATTAGTCTTTCTCTCTGCAACACTGTTCCCAAGGACTCAAAAGATCAGCAAGCTATTCCAAGTCCGTGTCGTCTGCGTAGGAGTACAGCGAACAATCTCCCTTTGGCCTATCTGAGACGTAGATGTTGAAGAGAATGGGGCCAGACAGCATCTTGTGGGACACATATCCGAATTTTGCGCTTTCTACTACTTTCGACTGCGTGCCCATTTGGAAATGTCTCCAGGACGAAGATCTGTCTTGATGAGCAGCATAATGAACTTGACAAGCTTGACATCAGGGAAGATTTTGAAGAGCTTGAGGTAGAGACCTCGAGGCCAGACTGTATCGTACGCAGCAGTTAGGTCTATGACGACTGCTCCAAACTAGTCTTGCTATCTGATCAGTTGTTGATTTACCTCTTCGAAATCCAGCTTGGGGGCGGGGTAGATTTGCCTCGACCGATCATTGATCCTGCTGAGTATCAGACGCTCCATAGCAGCTTATAGATGTTAGATGTAGCGAGATGGTCTGTAACCTTGGGGTCCATTTTTTTTTGTCTTTGGTTTCTTGGGCTTCGGATTTCATACCTTTTGGGAAGTCTTAAATCTGGAGGGAATAGTTGACGATCCCATCAAGTAATAAGGAAGAGTTGGAGCCAACGCACAGCTTCGGGTGCCATATTCTTCAAGGATTCTGTATGGATGTTGTCATTGCCATGAGCTTTCCCATTCTTGAGAACTTTAATTACTTCGGTGATCTCATCGTAGGTGACTGGTTGGGACATGTGGCTGACTGTGGAGAGGTTTGTGAATGCTGTTTAATCTCTGCTTTAACAGCACGAGAGTGGCTTTCGCCTGTGGAGTTGTTCTTGCCACTTTTCCATTGTTGGACAGTACTGAAGCGATGAGTTTGCAGAGACAGGACACGGCTGTAGCTGGACATCTACGCCCGAGAAGCTTGTTGATGGTGTTTCAGGCCTTGCGGCTTGAGTGGGTAAAGTTGATACTGGATATCTCCTGAAATGCTCCTGGAATATTTGAATACACACGTGTTCAGGAGCATATAGAAAATATGGTCCTGGAGCAGTATTTGCTCTAACGAATATTTGCTCCACTGCTTTCGGAGCATTTTGTCCATAGCGCCTGGACCACTGGTATTCAAATATGTTCCAGGAGCATATTCACATATTCAAATATGCTCCTGAACCATAATTTTTATTTATGCTCCAGGACCATAATGCCAAAATGGTCCTGGACCATTTTGACTTAGAATATTTTTCCAGATTATTTATGTCCATGACCATAAGGCCATAGGGTCCCTGAGCATAATATCGGGCCAAAAATTCTCCTAGAAGCAACTTTGTTTGGTCCTAGTACTTTAAACCATGATGTCCACTGGGTTTTTAGCTTGTTATGCGCCAGCACTGAATGAGTGCATTCTCCTCGCAATCAAGCATTTTACATGCGTTAATCAAGGCACACATTCAAAATGCTAAACAAGGGAAATTACAAGACAAACTATGACGTCACGTCAACTCGAGACCGAACAGAAGTAAAAATCTTGTGTGCCCATGATGGAGTAATGGTATGTGAGAATACCGGATCACTGTGATTTCCCTCCTACCGAAATCATTTTTTACCGAAAGTCCTACCATCCCACAATGCACCAACGATGGCGAGTAGATATGCACACTCGCGGTTTTAGCGCGCCTTCTTTAAACTATGCGCACATTTTGTGGCGCAAAAATTACAAGCAATCAAGAGTACTCGTACTGGTAAAATTTATGTACAGCGAGCGGTTTTTGCAGAGTTTGACATGAAAAATGACCGGATACACAAAAACACCATGAATATATATGCGCTATTTTATTTTACTACTCGTACATCGTTGGTTCATGTGGGATAGGAATTTCCGGTAAAAGAATGATTTCTTTCCGGTAGGAAACCCCGGATCCACGTATTGATGAGCTTGGACATTCGCATATGACGATCATGTAATTAGGGAGTTGATTTGGTACGACTGAAAATTATCACAATATGATGTTTACATTACGTGTGTCCACCACGCCCGTTCATTTATTATGATCTTGTCAGCATCGGAAATGATAAGATGACGAAACACGTGTGATCGCAGCCGCAGCACCTGCCTTCTGAGGTAAAAACACATGGATCAAGCAAAATTTTATCAAAAACCGTGGTTAGGAAGTCAAATTCAATGGCACTATAAAAAAAGATTACTTTGTTCAAATTGTTTTGAAATGTGGGCCAATTCAGAAATGCACGTTAAAGCAACTTTTCACAATGGAATTTACTTCTTATATAGGCCTTCAATAACCTGCATGATGCATGGCCAAAAATAAGATGACCGACTAATAATCTATGGATAAACAATTGATAGAGCACAAGTATGATTCCCTTCCTGGTTTATAAGAAATTTTACGTCAAAATGTATCCTAAAATTCTTCGAGGTCTTCACGTTTCTCATAACTTTTATATTTAAAGCGAAATAAACTAGCACATTTATCTTAATTCAATTTTGAAAGTCATTTTCAAAGTTGCTTATAAATGCTACAGAACTATAATATACTGTACTGTGTTCAGGCCCTGGTTTGAGGCAGAGGGTGTTTGAGTCATCCCACAATGCACCAGTTTGGGCAATTTCACCTCAATACGGTTCATGTGATCCCACAAAACTCCTATTCTTAACACAAAAATCCTGACTTACACTCATTTCAACCCACAAAGCATTAGTACTCAAAGGGAATTTTTAGCATGTCTTGTGGTTCTTAAAGTTTTGGAACAGTTTTTATCCTTAAGTACTGATATGTATTTAGTACAGCACAGTATAGACACATTGCAATGCACTGTGGGATTGGTTTTCAAAACACCCTCTGGGTTTGAGGCAAGTTAATGAAGTAACTTTGTTTTCTCTTCTCACTACTTGGATCAAGACAAAAGTATTGGCGAATCACAAACGTGATTGTTTTAAATTTGAGTTCTGCTTGCAATCGGATTGATGGTTTGCAATATAATTATGCTCACATGAGAATTCAAACTTCACACACACACACACACACACACACACACACACACACACACACACACACACACACACTCTTGTAAGTGGTAACCAGTCTATATGGACTTTTTAGGAAATGCTCCAATTTAAATCCACCAAAAACAATAGCTCTAAAAAATACTCTAAAAATAGAAGGCAGTCAATCAATAAACATCTTCCTGATTTTTCTCCCATGTGTAAAATTTTGCATCTTATTGATCTATCACCGAGCTAAATTGTTTCCCATTAGTGTATGGACACACTTGTTTGACGTATCAAGACCATTTACAATCACCTTTTAACGATAAAAATAACCTTCCATTATCTTTTATGTCAGCTTTCTTGCTTGGTGACCATTGTTTTCAAGTGCTACATCACGTTTCCAGTTAAACGGGATATGCCATTTGAAAACCACATCACCACTGGAAGATTCAGGTATAATCTTTCATGGGGAGAGTAAGTGCTTAAAGCAATAACAGCACATTTTTTTTAAGAACGCCCCCTATTTAATGGATATTTTGATATTTTCGCACATTTTTGTAATTAGAATAATTTTATATTTTAGAATGGGAGCGCCTTACATGCATGATTCTAGCAGAATCTATGACGAAGCAAAACTCAATTCAATGCACGCGAGGATCAAGTAAATGATACAACCCGAGAAAGTAAATTGGTTAATATTATATAGAAGCTCGGAGAAACTGGCAAGCACAGAACGAAATAAAGACGAAAAATACACGGTCTCGAACCCGGACCTCTCGCTTTCTAGGCGTGGAGTATTACCACTGGGCCACAGTTGTATCATTTAACTTCTGCTAGAATCAGGCATATAAGGCCCTCCCATTCTAAAATATAAAATATAATTACGGCCGCTTGAAACTCTGAAATAAGACTGAAATACATTAGCGCTCGTTCACTGGTATCCACATAAACACAGTCCTCTGTGGCCCAGTGGTAATATCTCACGCCTAGAAAGCGAGATGTCCGGGTTCAAGACCGTGTATTTTTCGTCTTTATTTAGTTCTGTGCTCGCCAGTTTCTCTGAGCTTCTATATAATATTAGAATAATTAATATCGGAGATCTCTGATAATAATTCAACGTCTGCTGGAAACATCCTTCCAAGATGAAATAGCCGGGAAATTGCGCTATGTATGTGTCTACGCTCATCCATTAGTTGTTCCATGATTTAGGCAAGTCAAGTTAGAGATCATTTTCGTGAGGTGACACTATTTCATCATGGACGGACATAAATTTGGCATTTCCAGCTCCGCCATTAAATTACAATCAGGGATCCCGATTCTAATTACAAAATCGCTTCTTTTATGACAAATACTCATTTTTGAGCATTACCACTCGCAGGCACAGTTTACTAGACAATTACCAACACAACTGTGCAAAAAATCTGAAATTTTTAAAATTGGGGGCACTCTTCTAAAAATGTGCTGTTATTGCTTTAAATGGAACCCCCACTGGGTGACTACATAAGAACATCCTGACCCTATCCACTGAGACCCATTCATACTTACTGTTTTCAAATTCAGTTGTATCTGGACGGTGGCCTGCTTGAGGCATTGCTTGGAAAGAAAAGACCAGCTCTCCAGGTTTCCAGCCTTGGGAGTCCTGTAATGTAAAAACAGGATGAAGAGAATGGGTTAAACCAAGGGGAAATAACCAAAACAAACAAACATACAAACAAACAATCAAATGAAAAAGTCCTTGCACATTGTGTGGCATCATGTCCGCCGGGGGGAACATGAACAAGGAAACGCGTAAAAAGGTCTCTCTTTTCCAACAGGCGATGTACGCGCGTACATTGATTAGGGTGTCAAAAACAGCACAAAATGGAAAAAGGAACCCTGAAATTGAGATGTACGCGAGATCAAAATCATCAAAAATATTGTAATTTGGAAGTAAAGCAACATGAGCAAAGCCAGATAATAAGGGTATATTATCAACAGAATGCATTGCTCACTTGTTTACAGTAGCAGAAACTGACAAAAGACTTGTTTATGGTGAGCAAAAACACAAAAATGCTTGTTTAGGGTATGTTTTTTAGTCGGTGGAAATACGTGTTTAGGGTGCACTTCGGAAGTCCATGTTCACGCATCATATCCACCTTTAAATACAACTGGGCCCCCCAGGGTCATGTCCCCATGTAATTGTAGCCATTCTTGTACATGAGGTAACAGGACATTCAGAGATTTTTGTGGGAAGGGGGCTTTATTAAATTTTGTTGCCTAAGTCAGGATTGTCCATACAAACCAACTTCCAAAATAACAAATACCCTAAACGAATAAGGCAACAATCTTTGCATTACGTGTGTTCAGAAGAGGGCTGTAAACTTAAAGTTTACATCATAGTTTAACTTGGAGTTATTGCCCGTGCAAACGCACTCGTGGTTTAGAAAGTTTACTCAAATAGCAAGTTTACACTAGAGAAAAGTTGAATTGAATTCGATATTATTTTTGAATTATGACTGAGGATTAGCATAAATTAATTCGAGTAGTAGGTGTTTATACTGAAAGCCGGTCTGTTGGCATTCTCATTTATCGAGAAGTTTGACTTCCGGTTCAACGAAGATTTCGCGCGATCTTCAACATGGCGGCCCGACACTAAATTTGGGTTGCTCTCGGCGGCCGTGATTAGCTTTTCTGTGAAAATTAGGCCTAAATATGATCAAAACTAACGGCAAAAGAGAAAACGAAGACAACAACGCCAAAGTCTGAATTCTTTGGAATGACCGCGCTACGTTCATGCTCAGTTGTTTAGAAGCACACATTGCTTGGTGATAAGCTGGAAATGCGCAGAGGCGGGTCACTTCTTATGACCAGTAGATACAAAATCAATTACGTGTTTTGTTTATACTGCAAGAATTTCGAATTTAATGACGACTTATTCGAATTCACTCAAAAGTTGCTAAAAAGCAACTTACGAATTCGACTTTTTGAAGTCATATCGATTACGAATGCGCGTGTTTACACTTCAGGAAAAGTGAAATCGATGACGACTCAATCGAATTCACTTCGACTTTTGGCCCAGTGTAAACGGGGGGCTTAAAGTTTTTAAAACCATAAGATTCTTTTGGTTTATTGTGATTAGCACGCTTACACGTTGAGTGTCTATTTCAACAACTCACAGTATCTCTTAGTACAGGAGCGTACCGTTGTTGATTCGTGATCAACCCACAGTGATATGCAAATTAGCGCGTTACGCCGGCGCAGTGTCATGGAAGTGCGGTTACGCGGTACGCCTAAGTCGACGCACTGTTAGTCACGTTTGGCCACTCTGGGACGCGCTAGGACAACAGGTTGCAAAAGCCAAAGCAAAATATACAAACTTGACAAAACTATCGCTTTTGCTTTAGATTTTTGCTTAAAAGATTTAACGAGGAAAAGATTTCGTGAACTTGAACTGGGAGCAATTTAATATTTTATAGTGAGAATAATGATGTTACTCTATACACGAGATTAATAAGTTTTCAAGAAGATTTTCGTTGTTGAAAGGGATTCAAAAATGTTACAGAGTGTTCATCACAATCAACAAAACCTCTGATCCTGATGCGTCCGCGTATTTTCATCCCGCCTGGGCGGCTAAAGCCGCCATCACGCGATAAAAATAACCGGACGCATGGATTTGCATCGTTGTGATTTGTGATGAACCACTCTGTAAAACAGTTGAATTCCCTAATTTTTATGGCCTGTGGGGTGAACGTTAAGGTTAAAGATTAAAATTTTATCTCGAGTGTTGGGTTATCATTGATGATTAGGCCAAAAAAAGTTGGTTTCAACTACCTGGACCCGTTCTATGAATTTCATTCAATTGGGACTGTACTTTATTGAAGGGGAATAAACTTAATAAACAAGAGTGGATTTGAAATAGTAGTGGGAAATGGCCCAACCAAAAGAATTTAAGGTCAGAGCTCAAAATTGGTGTAGCTTTAGTAGGGGCTTAGAGTAAGCAAGATTAGGGTTAGAGTTAAAAAGGTTAGATTTGTGATTAGGGTTTACGTTAGGTTAATGGATGTTATAAGTTGCAGTTTTAGAATAGTAAAGATAAGTTCATTAAGTTTAGGATAGGGATTATGGTTTAGCGCTTAGGCTTGGAATATTAAAGGGATTAGCAGCGATTTGCTCATCCGAAAAAATCGAAAAAATCCATCAAATTCATATTTTACATTTTTGTAATGATGGATATACGGAACATAACCTGCAAGTAGTTTGCTTGAATACGTGTATTAAAGACGAGGCAGTACTTTTTATATGATTCTGTAATTTCTATACGTGCGTATCAAAATTCCGACTTGAGATAAAAAAACCTTTCCATTAATATCACCGATTTTGCACGTGATAGTTGTGTACCATGATCATGTGGGCAGGTGGGGTGTTGGCCCGGCCCTCAAACACAACATTATTGATCTTTGTTCATTTTGTACTGGTGTAACCACAATCATCTGTTTAGTGCAGATTTTGAGACACCGTCGCTGTATGTCTATTTGCGGGAGACGGTATGACAAATTTCCTCAAATACTTCATTTTTTTCACCATTTGGTAGTTTGTTTCTACATTAAAACAGTTATATGGAATTGTACACACTTATCCCTGATGTATAAGTTTAAAAAATGCATTTCCACATGTTTTTGATTCTCTCGCATTATCGCTGCTAATCCCTTTAAAACACCAATAAAAATAAACTTGTTGGAAGACGCAAATTGTTTAGCTTCCCCTCTTTAAAAAAGTGTTAGACCCCGATGGTTTTGTATTCATCCTTTAAACAATTTATATAATGGCTTTTGGTAGGTTTATATTCTAGTGCCAGCAGAGATGTTCTTGGTAAATATGCTTTGAAGAGTTCTTGCCAAATAAAAAACATCATTAAATTTCCATAAAAAAATAAGTTGTGCTTTCGTATGGTCATGGTCTTTTAACCTGATTAGATACCACAAATGTGTGTGTTCTCTGAAAAATCAATTTAAAAACATCATTAAAATCTCCCTATAAGTAATAAGTTGTGCATTTCTAAGCAATACAGTTGTGCTTTTTAATTTGTATTAGGTAGTACCATCATGTGCAGTGTTTTCCGAAGATAATAAACAAGAAAAATACACAATTTGGACCAATAAGAGCCTGCCCAGGTGCTATTTTCCTTTTATATGAAAATAAGACGTAACTTGCGAGTCACGCTCACTTGAATGGCTCATAGAGACATATGGAGATAATTTTCCCATTAAGGGGACATGATCACCAACAAGAAAACACATGCAAATGAAGATTTTAGGAAACTAAGGAGTACACCGTACAAGCATGTCTAAACACTATTAAGTGGCTGTTCTCTGATCATCCATGTGGCCTGACACTAATGGGAAAAGGCACACTCCTAAACAATTAACTCTTGAAAGATTTAACAACTGCTTATAAAATGTTTGAATTAGGCGAGCACAAGTGACCCCCGGGGGGGGGAGGGGGGGGGGGGGGAGGGGGGGGGGGGGGGGAATCACTATAAAGGCGCATGTTATTTGATTCTAAGCATCCATCTTTTTTATTATTTGGTAGACGACTGTGAAATAAGCCTTTTTTTTAACAACCTCATGATTTTGAACATGTGTCCTATCTCATGTCTTGTGGGACCAATCATTTTGTTGTATGAGTATCCCCATAGTCACTGCAATTTAACCTTCTTTCCAGGTACAGACAGAACATACATTAATTGCTCATTCTTGTAGAATGATTGAATCTGTAAGTAAGATTAAGGACTTTACAATTTCAGTTAAAGGGACAAGAGAAGATTTGGGGATACAATTTTCATCATAACACTACTGAGAAAGTAATCAAAGGCTTTATTAACATGATTTTTTATTTACACTATTTCTTCATGGTAAATCTATATCATGAAAAAGCTTTGACAATACTATTATTCCAATGCTTTATATTCCCAAAGTCCAGTTGATTCTGGTGGTTTGCATTATTCATGATTGTTCTGTTTGTCAGATGAAAGGTAAAACATTAAAAATCGTTTGCTTTTTTAAAGAACACTGAAACTGCGTTTCTATTGGGGTCTGTAAATTGGGGAATTGGTATAATGCACCTTAAGGAAAAAAATACAATCTTCACCATAAAACATAATAACACCAACAATTATATTTGAGCCACTTTAAGAGCCTTCAGGTAAAGTGTACGTGTTTTACCCTTAGACGTGATACAATTAGTAGTATGCTTATTTCTAACTGGCAAATGCTCAACTGCAAATGTGAAAATCTGTAAAAACCTCATTACATTCCAGCACATATATACATGAAGCTTATTTGTCCAAGTAATTAACCTATCAGTATACCACTTCACTTTGACAAGAGGCATTATTGATTTCACCTGTCAGTCAAGTTGCATAGTTGGAGTGGGAGATAGTTTCACTTAGTTACAAACAGTTACAGTTAGTTACAAACGGTTACAGTGTAACCGATATTGAGAGATCAATCCAAGGTTGGTTTCCACGATAAACAAATGGTTATGGTGTAACCATCAAACGGTTACACTGTAACCATCTGCAAACATTTGTAACCACCGGTAATCAATTGTAACCATGTGTAACCAAAAATGGGCCTATGTAACAGTTTCTATTCTCCTAGTGTTGCCTGCTATTGTTAGCATCCCCAGAGAAAATCATACTTTGATTTTCTGTCTTGCATGACAGAAAATGCAAAATCATCATCTAATGATCGTATTACATACAGATGGCGTATTAGGCATATTCACTTCAGGTGTGATCGAATACTTTGGTAGCATTCCAATATGAAAAAAGATGGTTTGAAACAAAAAATTGGGGGATGGGGGGGGGGGGGGGGGGGGGGCGCACTCTTTCTGGAAATGTTTGGTCTCTTTAAGATTCAACACAAAATATCGAAGTTGCGGGGGTTTATGAGGCTATATGCATCCTGAAATGCCCCCTTTAAAAGGTCCACCACCTGATTACAACATGTTTTTTCGTGGTGTCGTATAGATGAGGTGACATCGTTGTTTTACAAAACACAACTTAGCACCTGGTCTAGACGTTATCGAGGTGCGAAGGACATAACATACAACTACAGAACTATTCAATAGGCTATTTACTGATTGAGCGCGCATTAAAAGCAAGGCCCTACAGGTGCGCACGCATTCAACGGGCAGTGCTTTGTTCTTGCCCGGGTGCGGTGCACGTAAATGTCACCTATCTATTAGGAAAGGTCATATCCAACGTACCTAAATTCCAAAATTTCATTTGAATCTGACATATCTTTTTAAGTGAATTGGTTACTGTGTGTTGTATTATTACAATAGCCCAAGAGTATGTTGTACAAACTATTTTGGGTATTTTAGCCTGCAGCATCAATGGAAAGAAATCAAATATTTGCCAGTTTTCTAATGGTATCAAAATCTCAGGTTGATGGTATTGAAAGGGGGAGTCAAGACTGAAGATGGGTATAGTCCCCCTCTTTTAAAAGGTGTATTTTGTGATCCAAGCACCTCATTTTTTTGTTTATGGTTCAGTAGGTAGTACAAGAAAAGGTTATTCCCAATTTCTGTTGATTCTGAGAGTGGGGGACATTTTGAGTTGTCAGAGCAAATGTGCACATCACGGTGCCCCATAGGCCACTGTGTTTGTAATTTTCTGTCCATTTATGGACCCAGAAGTATACCAAAATTCTGACTTTCTTCCAGAGTAGATGAATTTGCATTAAGTTTCGGCACACATACGATAAGGTTGCAAACAAAGAGATTTTGAGGCACTCAAATACGGTCATAATAGTAATTTCATAAAGATAAGACACACAATAGATTTCGACTTAGTTTGGTGATTTTGCTTTGCTTATAGTTTCATAGAAAACATAGGATGAATTCGTTATTTGCTACTATACGAAATTAGAAATTACGAATTTGTACCAAAGAAACATTTCTCAGCTTACTCTTTCAGATGGGGTATGTTTGATGGAAAGCTTACATCTGGGCAAAACCGCATTTTCATACTTTTAGGGACACCTGATATGTACAACTGGCCAGCTTGTCTGGCCAAAGGTGAATTTGTCCACACGGGGCCCGATCCTGGAGTCTGTTTTGGTCTACCCCTTGTGGGTTGGGGGTGGGTCAGGAGCCTCCCAAATTGCCCTTCGTGTCTGCCCTTTTCAGCATCGTAGGCTGCGTGCCAGTCACTGCGGCGGCACAAGGTGACGTCAGCACCTTACAGCCAATGAGGCTTCCGATCGCGTTGTTGTGGTTTCTGGCGGGGAATGTGACAAGCCTTCGCATTTTCGGCAGGGAGCAAAGGACCATTGGGACGTGTGAAAATTTCCCTCCCACCCACCCAATGCAAAAATTTCGGGGGGTGGGGCCCCTGAAGGGGCTGGGCTCTTCGGGGTGTAGCTTGGCCAGAACGAGTGTAAGGCGGGCAGGCAGGGCGGCGGGTACCCTTGCGGGCTGGAGTGATGTCATTAGCATGACTTTACACAGTTCTGGTCGTGTGGGCCCTTTGATGTTTGGACCGGCTGTGTAGGTGGTTTTTTTTTGGGGAAGGGGAAATGGCAGTAGTTAGTAGTCGTAGCGTCAGGACCATTGTTCAATATGGTTTTTGTGTGTGTTTGAGGCCAGGATTCCGCTCATAGGAGGGAGTTGGTCTTGTAGATCGAGTCGAAGTGAGTCAGAGGCGCTTAGTGAAAGATAATGTGAAGTCCTAAGCCGGTGCGGATGGTTTTGGTTTTGTGTGAGGGGACTCCGATCGCATGATGGAGTTAGTTAGCTTTGAAAACTGGAGCTTAGAATAAAATTCGTGTGGTTGTGATGAGATCAGGGAGGTGTTGTGAATTGGCCCCTTGTACGTTATGATGAATTAATCGTTCGTATTATTTGTAGTATTGTTTAGTGGGCGGTGGCCTCTGGTGTCTAGTAATGGAATTGCGGTGTTGTTACACTGGTATGTAAGGTACTTGCCAGCTCCACGTTTAATTTCCTTGGCTGTGAGCACCACCACATTGTTTGTGTTGGTCAAAGGGCTCTCTGGGGACAAGTGAAATCCTTGTTGCACCTTTAAGCCCAATGGCCATAGGTGATATAAAATATCAATTGTTTAGCTAAGTCAGGGGATGAGGCTGCTGGATTACAAAAGCCCCTAATACTGTGCTTGGTCCCCTTTCCTATGAAGGAACTTTGTATAAACAACTGAGAATCCCAAACAGGTCATACCTACTATTTAGGAAATATGACTAAGTTCAAAATTACTTCCCTCATTGTCTTATTTTATTTAGGAAAAGTACTGAAATCTTCGAAATTGAATAATTATTTTTAGGCATTACATTTGCTAATTAGAAATTTAGTAACACTGGTTGCCTGTTTGGAGAGAGAGAAGAGAAAATTTTGACAGCGTTGTCAATCCCAGCAGTTCTAAAACTGCAGGAAATTTATTATCACAAATACTTCTTGCATTACAGAAAAGAAATGGCAAATATCAACTCATGACCAGTGAAGGTTCTAAAAATTAATGCTACCAAAATAAATTCACAGCTTTGTTGCTGTAAGTGGATTAATAGAATGAAACTCGGCCATATGGGAAAAAAAAAGTTTTTTTTTTTTTTTGCTCCAGACTCGCTGATCAAAAATCCATAATGGATAAAGGAGGACAACTTCTTACTGTACAAATGAAGCTTGATCTCTATATTCCAGAAACAAGTTCTTTTTTTCCCTTTAGAAAATTTATTCCCCAAGTCCTGAACTAACAATTTAAAGTTTCTTTTAATCAGTAAGGTTTGCAATAAACAAAATGCATTTTGCATTAAATGACTGTTTTTTGTATTGGGAGACTTAACTATTGCAAATAATTAGGTATCAGTTGAGTGTGTAGTTGTATTAGCATAAATAAAATAAAAAGAATTAAAAGTTTTTTTTTGATCCAATTGACCTAACCAAAAGAATGTGGACAAACACACAACTTTTTTTTTGGTTGGCTAGGTGCTGCTGTCACTAACACTCAGTGTCTGTTTTATAGTTTCTGATATTACAAAATGAGGTGAGTTTTTATCCATCCTGAAGACGAAATGAGAGGAAACCCATAACGAGCTCTGGGTAATGAATGCAGAATGACGAGGTATAAGAGATAGCCGACGAAGCAGAATTGAGAACTGAAAAGGACAGTCACCAACCATAATTTCTAGTTTTAAAATTTTGTCTTGCAGTTACATGAAATTATTTTTTAGATTGTGTAAAATTATTCCCAATATAAACTAGATTTTTACAGTATCACCTGCAGTAATATGACAGTAAAAGTTCTATTTCCATCATATATCTGTTACTCCCTGCCATTATAATGTTCATCTTTTCCCCACAATCTTGTCCAAAACAGTTCATGTGAATGATCAGAAAAGATCATGCACAAATACCAAATTCTTCTAATGACTAGTTCTTCTGGATTCATCCTATGAATCCATGACTGACCGAGTTACAAAATTATGCACAGACGACATGGCACAATGTGGCATTTGGTTCATTCAGACACAAGCCTAGAAAACAATTCGAGAACAATTTTCATTTAAAAATTCCCTCCCGGAATTTGGCATGCTTTGCAAGTGCAGGAAACGGAATCCTGCTCCCTCCCTAGTGTCTCTAGCGCTACTACGTGGTAATACTACAACACAAATTGCATTCTCAATGAAGATATGATGACATCATGCATGATCTTGATGACATTTAACTTCATCTTGATTCATCTTTCTTTGCATGATATCAAACACCCTATCTCTTTTAAAAAAAAAAATACCAAAGTTAGTTAGTTACGTCTTGAGCACTACGAATGAACCGGAATATCTACTAAAAAGCATTTCACTCAAATTCCGCACTTGGTTCTTAGAAAGTGTACACTAAAATTTCCTTTTTAAGGGCAAAGTAGAAACTTATTCATCGTTGGTTGGTGTTGTCGAATTGACTAAACAAATTACGTAAGGTTCGTGGAAGTTAGCAGATGTGGACCCATCATTCAAAAGCTGTATAATGTGTTCTTAGATGTTTAAAGGGTTTTTTATTTCGTGATCAGAGCCTGTCCCCCCCTGACTGCTTAAAAAAAAAAGTCAGATTTGTTAATCATCTGAACCGTTAGCCTTAGTAATCCATGTGGACCTAATCTTGCATGCAAAATTCAGTCACATCTGTAAGAAATCCATAATTTTGTATTTTTTGTCCGTAAACGGACAGAAATCACCAGCACAGCGGCCTATGGGACGTGGAAAAACAAGCAATTGACTCATAATACAAAACCGCAAGATTGGATCAACCTAAATTTGGTGAAAAGCTTTTCCAAGGATATTACGCTGAACAATGAATAAAACAGATGTGTTGGAATCATGTAATGCACCTTTAAACATGACTTTTGAATTGGAGAGCACAAGGTATTGTATGCATCAAGGGACAAGGCAAATTTTCGCAAGATAACGACATTCCTACCGGCGGATTCCATTGGTTATACATTGAGATAATGATGTGTTCAGCCAATCAGAAACATGCATGGTAAGAAAAACTAAAGAGACACTGGCAATTTGAAAAAGTGTGCGCCTCAAGATTTTCAAAATCGATATTTTTGATGGTTGCAAAGCTTTGGATATACATTAGCCCTCACTTGAACTGATTTAAGACCAAATCAGCGTTCTTATGTGTAGGTAAAACAGAACGATTTTATAATTAATGTGAAGGAAATGGCGTTTAACATAAGAAAAGCACGCCGTATGCATGTTCCCAGCATGCACCATGTTTGACCGGTATGTGACCCTTTGTGGCTCTAAATCAATGAGTTGAGTCTATGAATCATGTAATATACACATTGCTTGACGTAAGATATGGAAAACTTAAAGTTAGCCTTCAAATACTGGATTGTTTTTTTCTTTATCCTCTTATCAATGTCCTTATCTGTTTTGGGGTAGTTATTTTATGTGTAAATCTACTTGTTCTTCCAATGGCTAGATTATCATTTGAGAGCAAATTGAAGAATTTCATATTTGTGAAAATGTGCCCAGTGACACTTAAGTTTGCACAGACATATAGGTCTATTGATTGGTTATTCAAAGGGTTAAAACAGCTGAAATGGACAGAGACCGTGGCAGTGAGGTTAACACAATAAATGACAATACAAACATGCAAAACATCATTCTGCCAAACTGATTGAGATCTATATACATGTGCAAGGTCCCTTACAGACACTATCAGTGATTTTATGATGCCTTTTTACTAGTAATCTGCTGCACAAATGTATAATTATACCATGTAAAGTCATATAAAATCAGAATAGATCACGTCTTTCATAACGCATCACAAATAACCCTGAAGATGCAATTGATTATGACATTTTTGATCACCTTGCTATAAGTGTGTACATGGACACTCAGAAATGGCAGATTTTGACTTTAAAATATTATATTAACTGTTACCAATGCCAATTGTTACTGTCCTACTTTATTGTTATATACTATTACCATAATAACCCAAGTATAGTCCCATGCATACTCAATTATAACTCCACCCCAGTTTTGAAGGAATCTGAAGAATAGTAGTATTATAATTGCATCATAAGTTCTTTGCTTGAGGGCAATAGATCACATGCAATTTTTGTCACAATCATTACTGCTTTGGTAGTATATTTTTGTGATTTTTTCTTTACTAAATTAATTACGTCCATGCTTCAGTCCATTTAAAGTAGAGATGCTAGTGAGTGTTACTCAAAAAATCTGAAAAAGAGTGTAAATTGGGGTAAAAAATGACCCATAACAGGCTAAAATAAATAAAATAGATTTGGGAGTTTAAAAAAATCTGAATTCAGATAAAAATCTGAAATCTGGCATCTCTGTTAAAGGTCTTTGTTGATCACATACCTCATTTGCCACTTGAAATATCTGGAATAAGTTTACCTGAAAAAAGCTGACATTTTGATGCTTGTGTGTTTCACTGAGAATATTAATTAGTCAAAAAGTGTCTTATTTGACTAATTAAATATTAGTCATGCACATTATTTTTTTATATAATCCACAAAATAGTGCTAAAAAGTGGTTTGAATTAAAAAGAATGTTTTTTAAAGATTTTCGGATTAAATTTCATAATTGCAAATATTTCTACAACTTGAAAAATAGGACTAATTTCAAAATTCGCCAAAAGACTAATTAGCAAATGGTCAATGTGTACTTAAATTCGTCATTTTTGTGCTTGACAAACTAATTCTAGTCATTTGATGTGTCTAAAGTCGTCTTTAATTAGTCAATTAATTTGTCATTTGACAAATTAAAATTCGTCAGTCATTAATTTGTCATTTCAAAGTGTAAATTTAAGAGATAATGAAAATATTTTGTAATCATGAAAATTAGTTTAAAATATGGGAAGGTTATCTTCCAGCATAGCAAACATGTTTCCAGCATTGAAGTACATTATTATGAATGATAAAACAATTGATTTGCATGACTAATTTTTAATTAGTCAAATAAGACTTTTTTTGACTAATTAATATTCTCAGTGTTTATGTTAAGATGGAGATCCCATTCTCCCCCTATATTCAAGCTAATTTCAGGTTAAAAACAGGTGGGACTATACTAGGATAAGTACAGTCCTATATCATATGTGATGCCATTCTAGTTACGATCAAAGTGTAGCACGTATGCATAAATTTGAAGCACTTACGGCAGTGACTTCCTGTTCGTCCTAGTCCGTGATGCCATTGCACCGACTTCAATGCAATGACCTTACTTTTAATGATTTACCATTTGAATTTCTAGCCACTTACTTGGACATATTAACATCAATAAGTACGTCACAAATGTTTATTTAACCTCATTAGCAAAGCTCAACAATTTTAAGGATTGAATTGCAAACTTGCTTTCTGTCGGTGATTTGACCGCAAGTCCAAAGGACTAGAGTAAATGGCCTTGAAAAAACTAGTGAACTTTATATATAAGGTTTTAATCATTTTTGAACTCTAAGGTCCATATGCATAAAAAGTTAGACAAGGTTTATTAAAGTCAAACTTGGTCTAAGTCAAAATTAGTTTTGTCAAAATTTGACAGTTATTCACATTTCCCTCATGAAATAACTAGCAAATTTCTAAGATTAAAATTTCAAAGAATATAAAATACCTCAGGTCAATGCAAAGGAAATAATTTTTCTTGTGTCACTAAATTACACTTAGACCAGGTTTAACTTGAGACCCAGTCTAACTCTTTTGTGCA
>JAMKCH010006974.1:0-61860 GCA_023653785.1 Ophioderma brevispina
ATTTGCCTATACCTAAAACAGGATTTGAATGATCATTACTGTAAATTAAATCAATAAAATATAATCTTTCCATAGACACAAGACTATGTCCACTAAATCTACGGTATGACCTGGAAAAAATGGCTACAGAATGTTTTCTGCTGAACTTGTTGTTACAAACCCTCCCACGAACAAACATATCAAAAGTAGAAAAAAGGAAGAGGCAAGACATGCTAATTTGCATAAAACTTATGTGCCAATTTTGGCCTAGATTTTGGTTTATTTTACAATATATTAAAAGGGAACGATTTAAGTAAATATAAAGTTTTCATTCTAGAATAGAATGGTTTCACCCCTAACCCCTATCTGTAGAGTTTTGCGATGATTATTTCAACCCGTTTTATGTGAGAGTAAAAACATGATTTTCCTTAGCCCTATAGTGTAAATTCAGATCGGTCGGACCAAATGTGGTAATTTCGCTCAGAACTTCAAACCACAATTCCTTTAGCTCTAAGATTTCACAGGATAAATGAATAACTGAAAAAAATAGAGTTTCTTCAAAGACCAAAATGTTGACCACTTCCGGTAAAATCTTGGAGTGTGGGACGATGTGCATATTAGCGATCAGGCCACGGCCCTTTAACTTTTAAGTCTTTCTGCTGTCCAACATAGGACCCGAGGTACTTGAGGTCTAACCTTTTTTAGTTGGCTACCGTGGTTGTAGTCAGTAGGTTTGATGATTCTCTTCTATTGCGGTCATTGGATTCCATTCCGTCTATTTGGCATTTAGATGTAGGCTGATTTTATATGCAGGCATTCTCAAATGATGCTTGTAGTTAGATCTTGTACAGCACACTATCACCTCCCTGGTAGAGCTGCGTAGTCAAGGTTTGTAATGTGCTGACTTTGGTGGGGACGTCTAGAATGCTGACGCCTCTTATGCTTGTGCTATCTACCGATCAACCAGGCTATTACCAAATGACCATTCTTCTTCCCTGCCTATCCCACGTTTATCACAGTGTGACATTGAAAATATCCACTTTTTTTTAAAAGAAATTTGAACTCCCAAATTCAAAAATTTTGCAAACCTACGTGCACATTTTTAACAATTTTATATTTACGTGCAGCATTATAATTTCATCGGCAATTTGAAACCTGGAAAAGAGGCCTCCTATTTAACTCATGGTTTTAAATCCATTGGCCAACCTTCTTAATGACCCCCATTTTGATTCAGCCAGTGTACGAATGTCCCCGTATTTGGCGGTACATTTTATCTGAAAGGACCAGGGAAAGGGACCCTATTTTCACATGGCCGAGGCACATATAACTCCATCACTTCGCATAGGGAATGCCCCCCTGCAACAGTTGACACAATGTGTTGAATAAATACTCTGATAATATTGCTAATAACAGATCTCACCTCCCGATTGCCAGTTATGATAATCATGTAGATGCAAAAATATTATTTGGCGGGAAATTGCGGCCATCTTGAATAATGACCATCACTTTCCACATTTTAATATATCAATTGCAAGGCTACACAACCTGCCGGCCATAGCCATGCAAAAAACAGTCAAATATAACGAAAAATGAAAAAACTCCCTTAAACATGCAGTTATGAGTATATTACCTTGTCGAAATAATCGAAAAGATGGGCGTTAACGTCCAAGTACGATAAATGCAAATTAGCATGTCTGGCCCGGGGCTTCCCTTTTTCTACCTTTTTGATATTATGTTGTTTGGGAGATCTGTTACAGCTAGTTACAGCAAGAGAAAAATGAAAAATCTTATGTAGCAATTTTGTCCAGGTGGAGTGTTACCTAGTATTTTACAATAGATTGAGTGGACTAATATCCAAAATGGTGGGGTGGGTGCAATCAATGGTTATTTTATTCACCTGAATAGGTACCCAAAATGTACTTTGGGGGGTACCTTAGGTACATAATAGGTACAATTTAGGTATGACCACTTTTGGAACAAATCCATGAAGGTTACTTTTAGGTAGCATTAGGTATAGATATCCCACAATCTAACTTTCTTTTTCGTTTTTTATTGGGTACCTTTTAGTATATAACAGGTACATTTAGCGTAGGACCCACTTTTGGAACGAGGAAAAGGTACTTTTTACGGTAGCATTTCGGTTTTCTAAGATACCCAAATATAACTTTATTGGGTACCTTTTAAGTACATAAAGGTTATAATTTAGGTAGGGACTACTTTTAAATACATGAGATGGACTTTAGCTAATTGATAACCAAAATGCCCTTTACTAGTACTGGTTTAGGTATATGATGGGTAATGATCACTTTTGAAATGCAATACTAAGTACTCATTAGGTACTTTTTTGGTAAATAGTAGGTAATTACTAAAAGTACATTTCAGTGCACCCCCACAAAAGCTACCCTATTGGTCGGTACATTTGGTATATAAATAGGTTTACAAATGTACCTAAATTTACCTAAATGTTAGATGATACTTGTTCCAAATGTGGGACATTTGAAATTAGTGCGATTTTAGGTACAGTACCTATTTGTACTAAGATTTGGGACCAGGGCAGGTAGGTCAGTTCAGTTACCTATTAGGTAATCGGTGACCGATCTACTGGGTGCAGCTGAGTGTGTGTGAGTGGTGCGTAGAGAACAAACACATTTACAGAAATCATCAATTTATTCAAAAATAATGCGAATCCCAATGTCCATTCCCAACTCAAATATGTTGTTTTGCAGAATATCTTCCCCGCTAACATTCTAACCGGAATCGGGAAAATAAGATGTAGGTTGGTAGCTATCGCGTAAGATACCTCGATAAGTCATCTCACAAAATGAGCAAGATTTCGAGCACCTTTCAACGCCCCATTGGAAACGCATGGTAAACATAGACCACGCCGCTTGGCACCACTTTTGATGAGTTTAGCATTTAAGTTGACTAACGGTGACTGACGAAATGTGTAAGTCCGAGCGTTGTGACTGGTTACAGGCCTTCAGAGTGTAAGTTTTTTGGAAAGTTCTGATGACAAGCTACAGCTGGGTGTTTGTTGATTGTGAATCAGATGTGTGGTTGCTGAGATATGGATTTTTGAAAAAATCGCGATTTTTTTCTCCACAACGAAAATATTTCCAGAAAATCAACAAAATATGCTAGATTACATATTGATCAAAGAATTTATGTATTTTTTTACAAAGCAATTTGATCACTAACAGCGCTCGGAAAAGAAGACTAATATGAGTAATGCGTAAAGTGCCACCATTAAGGAACCAGCTTGCACGCCAAACTTGATGCTTGAAATGGCAACACTATAATTGCGGCATGTGGCGCTCACGTGGCGGCGCTGTACTTTAATGACAGTTGTGATGTAAAGATTGCAAAATATATAGTTTGTATTTCAGTGAAATATGATGTAATGGCCTACATGCCTATATGACATTAAATTATCCGATTATGCCGTTAATATTGTGGGGAGGAAAGGCCGCTTTCGTAGCGAGGTATGGGCTTCGATGTAGGATGATTTATAAAACCAAATGCATTTCCATTATAAATCTGCCGAAATTTTACACTTGCTTCTTGAAGGATATGCTTATTAATTACATTAGGGGACGGGGCCTGCATTATTTACACCAGGAGAAATGGAGGATTTAAACTTTTTTTTGGCGAGAAAGGTCGCATTCCCTCCTCGCTTCCGTTAAAAAAAAATTAAAAAATTGAAAGTTCATTGTTCCTCCTCGCTTCTTGATGAAAAATGTCATGTTGCACTCTCTCGCTTACAAATTTCTTCGCATTCCTCTCAATTCCTCCATTCCCCCTGGCGCAAATAATGACCCTGCCCTTAGTTAATTTTTACGGGGGGGGGGGGCACTCTCCAACATGAAATCCATAGGGGTGTAAGGCTAGCGATTTCAAACCCGGAGGCATTCGGTAACATGGAAAAATAGAGGTCTTTGGGTGAGAGACAGCCAAATTACCCATTTTATTTGGACAAAAAATATGCTAAATTATAAAAAAAGTCGAAATTTTCAAAAAGTAGGGTTATGTTGGTGTCAATTTTCAAAATTCTCCAAAAAATAGGGGCCTTTGAGTGAGAGTGGCAAACTTTTAAAAATATGGCATCTTTGGGGGACAATGATGCTGAAAATGGGGGTCTAAACAGCTTTATATACATTTTGCGCATTTTGATATAAATATGTAAATTAGGTCATGAAATAAGTTTTCAACTCATTATGTACAAAGTTGTGTTTGTACAGGTAGGAAGACGAACGCATGAAAATTACAGATTGATAGCTTGTAAACGTCCTACAAAATCCAAAATTTAATAAAAAATCTCAAATATGCTCATTTTTTGCAACAATATGCAAATTAGGCCTATGTAACATTTCATACAACTCACTCTCTTCAAAGTTGTGTTGGTAAAGGTTTGAAGGGGAAACCATAAAAATTTCAGACTGATAGCTTGTAAACTTCTCACAAAATGCAAGAAAATAACAAAACTCTTAAATTTTTTGGTTAAAATAATTATGTTTATTAGGCCAATTTAAGAGCATTAATTAGGCTCATTTGGTTCATAATTATGTTTGTTTATGCTCATAGAAAAATCCTTGAAATTTTCAGATTGTTTGCATTGTGATTTTAAAAAAATGCAAATTTTGCTCATTTTTGGTCAAAATATGCTAATTAGGGTAAAGTAAGGCTATCGAATAGACTTTGTTACTGCAAAATTCTGTATATGAGTGTATTAAGAGAAAATCCTGCAAGTTGCAGAATGATAATGTGTAAGTTTTTCTTAAAGTACATCTATATTAAGAAATGGTTATTTTCCTTTTCATTGAAAAACATAAAATTAAACATTTTTCCTCAAAAATTATTCAAATTAGTTTGTAAATGGAGAGATAAATACTTGTAATGTTATGTAATCTGTAGGTACATATATCAGGAACATAACCTAAAAAAATCAAGTGTATCCCTTTTATCGTTTAGATTTTGTACATATTTTTGTGTTGAAAGAGGACACTACCATGGTGCCATGGCAAAATAAAGAAAATAAAAGACTTGACCTTTGACACTTGTTCTCCAAATGACTGTTATGTACGAGTACAAAAATTTGAATAAGTTTGCAACGGAATGTCCGATTTCAAAAATTCGAAGTGTTCTTAGTTGCTCTTTCACATACCATTCCATTTGCAAACCCACGGATGCAACCGTATAATAATAAAATAATAATAGCAGTAGATTATATACGCCTTATGCTATTGGCCTCTAAAAGCGCGCGTTTCACTTAATGGTCGCTGCATCACTGTGGCCCAACCATAACAATAAACCATTTAGATCATTTCAAGGGATGAGCAGATCGGGATCCGCTTTTCCCTTATCAAGCAAACATACATCGAGATAACATCGCAGCCGGACCCACTTCCCCAATATGCATGGTAAATCGAGACCACTAAGCGGTTAATTTCTTCTCCAGGGTGTAAATTACAATGAGGCTAGCGGGCAAGATCTCATAATCGTTTACTAAGGTGACGCACCCCTACAAGTACAAATAATTGTTTGTGTAAAACAAAACTTGTCTAAAATTATCAAAATCAGTTTTACGCTGTTCTCACTTCTATATGTGCACATGTTCGTGAAATGAATTTAATGTCATTTCAATTTATGCACTGAATATCAATGACTATGGGTGTATACCATGATTCATTGACTCCAGCAAATAATTGGGGCTATTGATAAGTAAATCCGCTCGGTAATGTAGAAGACCAAAACATCTTTTCGCCCTGAATATCAGTGACCAAGCGATTTACACCACGTTCTATCTATGACTCCCAGCAAATAATGGTGCTATTTATAAGTAAATCCCCCGGGTTATGAATAATGAATGAATAGGACACGGAACTTCAGATTCCTGGGCACTGCAAAAACCTTGTTATTTCTTCCATGACGGTAAAAGCTTTTGAATTGTTTTCACCGCCCGGTTTAGATTGAACTACAGCCTCATTCACGAATAAAATAAAACGAAAACTTCTGCGGAGTTTTAATAACTTTGATCGTAGATTTCTCATTTATTCAAAAGAAGCACGAATGATAAAAATCATGAAGAAGTTTGATTTGGCAAGCTATGAACCTAACATCTTGGTGCAGAACCAACACCCATAACTTAAGCATATTAATATTGGACCTCTTTTTTTCTATTCAATTAAAGTTTGTCGCATCGGTTCACATGCATTTCATATAGGTGAATGATTTTCGATTTCTGCTATGAATCAATTAATTGCATAGAATGGGGTTTCGCGGCAAGTTACGGGTTTTGTTTCTTCACCATATGTTTAGGTCCATTTTGCCACACAATTTTTTTCGTCATTATCTTTGTTCACCTTATTTTCCCTTCGAATAAAGGATGAAAATATAGGGTCAACAGAACAATGAACACACATTAGCCTCTAACTTTTATTATCGGTGAAAGAGACGTTACTTTGTGTTCCAGGTCATGAAAATAGCTTAAAAAAAAAAAAAAAAAAAAAAAAAAAAAATCTAATCGGGGTGATGGTATGCACCTGCAATCTTTATCAGTTGCCTGGGTATAACAATGACTTTGCAGTTCCAGATGAAAAAGAGTCCTGTGAAGTGTTTTGGTCTTCTACATACCGATCGTATTTACTTTTAATCAATATCCCCAATATTTTGCTGGAGTCAATGAATCATGGTATACACCAATAGTCACGTGATATTCAGTGGCATAAATTGAGTTGAACATTAAATTCCATTTTTCTCGAGAATGTGCACATACTAGAAGTGAGAACACACGTAAACTGATTTCGTAATTTTTACGAAGTTTATTTCGGAAGAATTATGTAACTCTCCCAGGGGTCGCCATTCTTTGCCTTATCCGAGCACGTTTTTCGCTTTGGCTCATGGTAAAGGTAGCTGAATCTCACAGGGCTCGAACGCACGCCTATACGCATTGGATGAGCATACCGGGAGTCGGGCGCTTACCTGATTGAGCTATCCTGTCCGCAGTAGGCAGTTCACCTGAACTGCCTACTCGGCAGTTACGTGAAATACTATTTTTAAGTCCTTCTGTGAGTTTCGGAAACATCATTAAGTCCTGCTGGCGAGTTACAAAAACCACCGTCTGGTCCTGCAGGCATTTTACAGAAACACCGTCAAATCCCACTGGCGAGTTCAGAAACGAATCAAGAGACAAATCAGTACCTCGCGCAGCTTTGAGGCGAGAAGACCGACACCCCTGTGTCATAGCAGCTAAAGGTGATTAACTTGTGTTTTGATGTCAAAAATGGCTTGTGCGTAAAATAACCATAATGTACCATACTCCTTAGTATTAGGAATTCACACATCCGTGGTTATTTGTTTTTGACCCTAGTTATACAAGGAATCAATAAATAAAAAACTGCTGAAATTTTCAAGTGAAATCTCATTCGTTTCCCAATTTCGCGTTCAATATCTTTCTCGTTTCGTGCAAGATCCAAAAGTTGTTTGCGGCCCGTCTCACTCTATTATACTTGTAATAATGTTATAGCTGGCGCAAGTAGTCCCTTTTTCTTTAACACAATCTTAAGGAGCCAGAATAGAGGATAACCTTTCCAAATTCTTTACTGGACAACATTCCATTCCATAAACAGGGCCAGAAAAAGATACACTACCAGTGACATCATTATGGAAACTATTGATTTTCAGTCAGTGTACTGTAGATTCACATACACCAGTCACCGGTAATTTTCCTTTTACCTCTCTTAAAAATCAATAGTTTCACTAATAAAGACAATGCTGATTTCAAAGTAGCCGAAATTGAAGAATGGTTAAAGATAATTACAGGAAAATTGAAACCATTTCCCGGAAGATGTTCAGATGCTGTTGCCACCCTTCAAAATGGTAACATCACAGGATTGTTTCGATATAACTGCCGAACACCTGAGTATGCTGGTCCAAAATGTAAATACCACCTTGCTTGGCTAATATTATCACTATACTTTAGCAAACTGCATATACCCTGAACGTCTGCTTAAAGTTATTTTGACACCGTCTACCGAAGCAAACAAAGACAAACACTTACTGCAATTGACTAGGGGCAATCACCGTAACTCCAATCCTCTGTAAGATCCTAGAGAAAGCATGGCTGAAAAGAGCCAATCCAATCTTACTGAGTACACAAAATAACATGCAAATGTGATTTACTCAAGGGAAATCACCTTCAAATGCCGCTCTACTAGTTTACGAACATACAGACTCTATGCAGGCAGCAGAGCTAAAAAAGCCCATTTATGTCACCCTATTGGATGTCAGCAAAGCCTTTGATGTGGTTGATCACGGAATTTCTTTTTGACGAGCTGTATGAAGCTGGTGTGTGTGGTGATTTGTGGCGGACCTTTACCCAGCTCTATTGTAAGCCAAATACTTCAATCAAATAGGGAACCTTTGTATCTGATAGTTTTGAGAATAGGACAAGGGGGTGTGTCATCTGCCCCAATCTACAAGGTCTTCACTAATAGGCTTCTCAACCAGCTATCAGGATATCACAGCAACCATCGTATTGGCTCCATCAGTATTCCATCGCCAACTTGTGCAGATGATATGGCATTGCTATCAAATTCTACTATAGACGCACAAATAGCACTTAACATAGTTGATGAGTATGCAAAAGATCATCGTTACAAGATTAATGTTGTTAAAGTTCCACATATCATATGGATCTATTGTAACCGTGGCCTGGAAATTGTGGGTGACGACATTCCATATTGACGAGGAAAGTACGCATTTGGGGATTAGTAGAAACGTCAACAATAACTTAATGTGGATCATAGGATACAACTTGCTGGAAAAACCATGTACGCACTTATGGGTGCATCTTACATGGCAACAATGGACTCTCCTCATGTCTCGTATCACATCTGGACTACCTACGCAGTACCTAGAATGTTATATGGTATCGATGCTATTATTGCTAAAGAATCTGATATTGAAAAATTCGAGAAATTTCAATCAACGAAAACTTTCTTCTTACGTCACTACAATTTCTTTCCAAAGCTGCATGCAAATGCTGCTGTTTTCTGGTCTACTTGGAGTGAAACCGAAGAAGCAACACTGGTAGATGCGGCCATGCTGTCACTGTTTGGGAATATTTCACGTGACATGAATAGTATTGAAAGAGAACGGCGCGTAGACAACTGGCTGTTAAGCGTTTAACAGTATCCTGGTTCATGAAGATTAGGAAGATTCTCATAAAATATAAATGATGTCATTTTTTGATGTGATAGCCATCCACCCACTAAAAGCAAGTGGAAGACAATGCTAACAGATGCAATTAATAACTTCTGGAATGAATCCTTGATTAAGGATGCTGCTGAAAAGTCGTCCATGAACTACAATGGCATCAGCAAGCTGAAAATTGGCAAAACCCATCAGTTATGTCCACTCTCTCTACCAACCCGCGTGAGGTAATTCAAGCCGGAGTTAAAGCTAGACTTCTCACTAATACTTATACCCTGCAAAGTAATCGTGCAAAGTTTAATCAACATAAAGTTGATGATACCTGTCTATTGTGTAAAAGTAACTGGGATATATTATATGCCATTTTCTTTTGAGATGCCAGGCTTGGATGTTGCCTAGAACCTATTATATTAGCCAAGTGAAAGATGCCCTATTTGAGGCATTTCCTCATGATCAAGCAAGGGCTATAATTGAAGACCAGCATTTAACCCTACAACTTATCCTTGACACCGCTCACATCAGAATAAGCAAGTATCTTACCATGACGTCTCAATTCACCGAGCGAATCGAACGGATAAGCAGGAAACTTTGTTTCGCTCTTCACAGACACCGATCTGTGCAATTGGAAATGTTGAGGAATGGGACTGCAGATTAATGTAATTCTCTACAGCCTCAATTTTTCCTTTCAGGACCTTATCTTATTTTTCTGTAATTGTGTAATTTGTATAGTCTCATGTTACCATGCACCTTCATTGTATATACTTTACATAGTGAACATGATAGTTTAACATAACCATCTTAGATGTTTCTTATTGCATGCTTTTTTTTGCTCACGAGCTGCATGAACTCATTCATGAACTCATTCATGAACTCATTCATGCATACACATTCCTGCTGTCTGGTAATTTACATGTATAATGGCATCACAGCTTTGACTGTTCATGTGCGGTTTATGCCATGTAAACGTGTGTGCATATGTGGTTATTGTTATCAACTGTTTTCATCTGGTGGTGGTCACCTGTGCTGGTGCTATAATAGTGTGCTTTGGTGAGCTAATGTTGTTTTGGTCTTTTTACTTTACTGCCCAGATTTTGTTACACGCCAACAGCGTGGTGCGCATGAATGTAATAGGCGGGACTCCCTGACAGGATACCGGATCAGGATCATCACCAACCGAAATATTGAAAGCTTTCTAGTCCCTCCTTTTAGACTTGACACAAACCACATCGATTCTATTTGCATTCCTGGGACCTTTAACATGTTAACATGTTTTGGGTACCTTTTTTGGTAAACATTTAACATGTTTTCTATAAAAACAAGAGTGGATATGGGTCATAAGATAGCCTCAAGCCTATGTTTGTGATTTTATGAGAATTCCCACAATTTTTCTAAAAAATTACGTTTCTGACAAACAGGTGAGAGGAGTCTTTCGTTAAGATATCCTTGAGTCTTCGTTAAAAGCGAGGGGAACACGAATTTTTAAATGGAGAAGTTCATAAAATCAAGGGAATGCGAATTATTTTAAAACGGAAGCGAAGGGAATCCGAAAATGAATTCACATCCTCCTTCCCTCCACCCCATGCAGTTAAATAATACCTCTCCGTAAATGAAATTTGGTTTTCGGCATGCATGAAAATGCATGGACACAATGTCTATATAAATTTACCTATTTGATTCTCAACCAAATCCCTGAACCTGGTGAACTAGATCAGGCTTCCGCAATACATGGTAAATGGCAAAACAAGGAATGATGGAATTCATTATGACAAGACGCTAGCACTCCAGATCCATCTCATGATCATCTGCGTCATAGTTTCCCGAAAATATCGCGTGCTGTTTAGATTTCGTTGTTGTTCTTTAGACATTTGGATATTAACAAGTTCAACAGTTCTAGTTTTTCCATATTTTCAAAATACAAGGAGTTCACAATCAATGTTCAATGCGCTAACCGAAGTGCTCGTCCATTTTCTAACCACTTATTGAAGCATACTGCTGAAAATGTTATAGAGCTCAAATTCCGAATTTTAAAATTTAGGAATAAGTATGATTTTGGGAACCGGCGTGAAAGCGCATTATTAGTCCGGCAGATATTATTGTCCGGCGGGCGGTCTACTGTTCCTAGGGATCATAGCCCTAACCGGACTAGGAGGAGAAGGATCCTCCGGACTATGACTCCTATAGGTACAGAGGTCCACCGGACAACGCATAGGAATGGTAGCCCTTACTGCAATGTATTTTTAGCCTATTGTGTATTGAACCGGACTATACCCCCCACCGGACATGTGCCTTTACAGCAGTAAAAGTTAAATCAGTGTCAGCGTCTATAGTCCTATCTGTTACACTCTTCTAATCACGAATGCAGCTATTCAAAAGGGGAGGACAAATAGGAAAAAAACGCGCGGTGGTTGGTCAACCCCTTCAGGTGTAACGGCAAGGGTTCTGAATGTCCCATTCTAATGCCTTTGTTCGAGATCCAATTGAAACCAGGTTCGAATCCTTTGCGTGTGGTAGTGTATGTTTTTCTCTGTTATTTTTTAGTTGCGTAATGTGAATTTGACACAAATGACATGGCTTGGTATAAAATACGAACGCAGATATTGTTCATTTGTCATTTGTTACACCGTACAACGATGGAAGAAACTGAAGCTTATATCACAATATCACGGACTATTAAACTCAGGGAAAGCCTTGTCCCAGGATTACAACTGATAGTGTTAAGGTGTCACAGGAAAAATAATATCCGTTACCACGTCCAGGGGACCATGGTATTCAGTGTAGTTGTCACTGGACATTAATATCCGTTACCATGGTCCAAGGGCCATTATACCCCGTGTTAGGTGTCCACCGAACATCAAATCCATTATAGGGTCAGGGGACCATGATGACCCATGTTAGTTGACCACTGGAATTAATATCCAGTATCAGGTCCAGGGGACAAGATACCCAGTGTAGGTCCATGACATTAATATAAGATACCATGGTCCAGGGGGACAAGTGATACCCAGTGATTAGTGGTCCACGGACAGTAATACAGATACATGGTCCAGGGGACCATGGTACCCAGAGGTGTATGTCCACTGGACTTTTCTGTCCATCATCGTGGTCCATGGGACCAATGATACCCCGTGTTAGTTGCCCACTGGACATTAATATCAGATACCATGGTCGCAAGGGACCATGATAACCCAGTGTTAGTTTGCCACTGGACATTCATAAATCCATTAACCATGGTCCAGGGGACCATTATAACACAGTTTTTAAAGTCCACTGACATTATGTCAAGGAAACATTATTCCCTGTGTTGAACACGATGATAAAGTCTTATATTTAATGGGTAAGTTGGAGACCAAGGACTATCAAAACTTATTATGTTACATAACTTCCCCGGTCTACAAAGGGGAATGGCAGGCCCGTGACCAAGATTGTCTGGGAGGGATGGGCAATTTTTGTCAAAATGGGATTTTTCTTTTTCTCCAAAATTCGGCCTAGCCTACCAAAAAAAAAGGAGGGGATTTAGCCTTTGGCAAAAGTGGACCTTTATACCAAAACAAGCATAAAACAGTAATTTCTGGCTCGATCCGCTCGCGAAATTTATTTTGCTGGCCTTTTTTAGCTTTATGTTGGGCTTTTGGACTGTAGAGACGGGCGTCAGCTCCTTCGCCACCCGCCCCCACTGCTTACGGGCCTGGGGAATTTGATCGCTAGAACCCTCCGATTTTTCCTTGCTAATAAAAATAAAGGATTTTTTTAGACAGTTGTGATATAGTATTACTACGTTTGTGAGTATGCTTTGCTCACTTGACAGAAACTTTACTGAAATTCGAATATTTGTATTTGAAATTATGGATGAAAGGCCAAATCAAAAGCCATAAATACATGTGATAGAATGTATTACAATTATGTTTCTATGTTAGAGCTTCCAATTACACCTGGGGACAATGTTTGTGCATTCACAATTATCAAAAGATGACTCCATAAATGAAGCGAATGATTGTGACGATGTCTTGAAGGCGGCGTCCTCATTAAAAAAAAAAAATTAATGTCAACCGCGCCTTAAAATGGTAAACTGGTTAGAACTATAGTATAGCCGAAAACTATAACCCTGTCTACCGAGGGGGAGGGGGGTTACCACCCCCTTCAGGTTTTTTCCCCGGCTTGCTAAACGCCTCCTCTTTGGTGCCAAATTTAATGTAATGTCAATTGACATGCGTCCGCTCCTTTTTTCATCCAAAAAGAAACATCCACCGGGGTGTGGGTGATACAGGGTGATCCCAAAATGATAAGATAAGGGGGTGGCAACCACTCCATCTTCGGGAGAGAGTACCAACATGCCTGCACAACACAGAAACGTCACAGTACCAAAAATAGCAATGGTCCTCCTCTTCCATTGATACCAAAATGAGTAACCAACAGGTTAGATTACGTCACAATTGATGTCATAAAGTTTGCATGTTTAGCAAAATCTGTAATTTCCATAGAACCACATAGCCGAGGAAAATTCAATTTTTCGCCAAAAATGTTAGGAATATCCGATTTTCATGCAGTTTTTGGCATCTACTTGATGGAAAAATGACTAGTGTTATAGATGAGAGCATTTTAGTGCTATACTACATGTTTGCCCTCCCTTTGGGGGTTTTGTTACAAAAAATGGCTCAGGTAGACGAGGGGTTAATTACTCTAGCTTACAAGAGCATTATCCATGTATAAGTTGGTGATATTATATGGATTAAAAAACATGCAGACTTCATTTTATGAACAAGTAGTGAATGATCGAACACTAAAACCTTTGCGTTTGCACTAAATTATGTTATGACACTGAAAATTACAAATTTGAATTCAGCGAGTCAATTTTGAACAGAATACGAGAAAACAAGAATTGTGTCCGGACCCGTCAAACTTAAAGAGACATTTCCAGAGAGAAGCGCCCTCAATTTTTTTCGGAACCAGGTTTTTTGCATATTTTGAATGTCTGAACAATGTATTAGATCCAACCTGAAGTAATAAGCCGAATACGCCGGCCTTTAGGTAAAGATAAGATTAGTTAATTTCTGTCGTGCACGACAGAAAATTCATAGCTATGTTTCTAAAGGGACGATTGGATAGCAGGCAAGGTCAAAAACAAGGTTTCGTTTTTCTTTCATGCTGTTTGTCCAATAAACTTCGAAACGTTCTCGGAAGGGGGTCTACAACCGATCACGTGCAAATTTAGAGAAATTTGGAGGTGGAGAACGGACGATTTTACGTAGGTACTCTGTAAAAGCGCGGTATGGCCATTTTGTGACCGGGTCACTGTGACCTACCCTATGGACCCACCCCAATCGGGAACTTAAATGTCTCGATTGGGTACTCTTCCGATTAGGTCGATTGTCGTGGGAGATATCGTTAAATGTTAGTCTCGTTCACAATCAAGTCTTCTGTAGTATCATATTGAAACGCTAAAATAATATCGTCGTTCGTATGAACATGTGAAGTGGACTTTAAGAACAATATTTGAGACTAAACTTTCGCGCGTAAATCATCATATTAATGGCGAGTGAAGTCAACGCCAGTTGTACCGGGAGTGAGTCATTTGCCCCAGTCATTGGTCTATTTGTTGTGTGAGTATTGATGTCTTTTATCCATTTTCTTCCGATAAAATTAAAAAATATCGCCCCTTTGTGTTTTTTAAGCTTCCATTTTAATCAACAAGAAGGAATTAATCATAACAGGTCGAGTCAAAATCGGCCGCCGCCCTTGGCGGCCCTTGCCTTTGATTTGATCGCACTGCCAATTCCGTTTCCAAAGAGGTACGGGGGACAAGGCTATGATGTTTCGAGACCACTTGGCTACACGATTAAATGGTTTGTAATGCGAAATAGTTTTTGTTTGAGTTTGTTTTTTAAATTTTAGTCAAAAAAATGTAAATTTTGCCATATTTGCTAAACAATATGCATAAAGATTCACACTATTATTTGCAGAATTTTGTCCTGAAACTTGGTCACAGTGGTTCTGGTGTCCTGGAGAGTCTCCTTTAATTTACCAGCGATGATAGTTTGCATATTTAATTAGCAAAAATGTGAAGACCTCAGTAAATATTCAATTAGCATGACGGGTAAATTAAAGGACTCTCCAGGACACTAGAACCACTGTGACCAAGTTTCAGGACAAATTCTGCAAAATAATAGTGTGAATCTTATGCATGATTTTTAGCAAAATATTGGCAAAATTACATATTCATAAGCACTTCCAGCCATTTCAGCTCATTAACATCATGATTATTTGAAAAACAATAAAATACAAAGGCCTCAAAATTGAGCATATCAGGAAAGCTGTATGTATGCACTTGGTTCCATTTAATGAACTTATTCATAGCATGGTTAGAGCTTTTTTAAAATTCCTGAATTTCGTATAATTCACCTTAAATTTCATTCTTTTTGAAAGACTTATGTTAAATGAGGAAAAAATTGGCAACAGCTCCGCTGCGACCCCAGTAAAACTATTTCCAAATAACACCCCCGGAACCCCCTTAAAGCGTTTCCAATAATTAAAATTGATCTCAAGTAGTTTTATTCATATAAGAAATTATGCTTATGGCCCCCTTGAAACTAAATAGATACTAGTTAAAGCCCGAATGAATAGTTTTAACAGGCATCTGGGCCAAGTGTAAACAGTTAATGTCTAAATCATAAGCTTTAATTCATATGCGTGTAAAAATAAGGTTTATAAAAGTTACCCAATCTGGCGTAAAATGTGTTTCCGATGGCTAACTTTTTATTGTATACCGCTCAACCCTATTGCACAGCTACATCCCATTTAGCTACCAAACCGGGCTAATCGAGAATTTTAATGTCTCGATTGGGGTGGGTCACATAGGGTAGGTCACATTGACCCGGGTCACAAAATGGCCATACCGTGTAAAGCGTCCCGACAGTTTTGATCAATAAATAACAACGACAGCACGAGTATCATGGTGGGGGTGTCAATAGTCGGTGGAAATGACCAAAATAGTTATGAAAATACCTGAAATTGCGATTTTAAAGCCAAAATGTTCTAATTTGGTTTAATTTAAACATGGGGAGGGGGCGCAAATTCCTCCTTCCCTCCGTGGCGCCGCCACTGCCTATAAACATGATAAAGAATGATTGTCCATCTCGAACCAGCACACCAATCTCTACTAGGACTGATAGTCCGTCTCATATTTGGACACTAATTCCTAAGGAGTGATAGTCCACCCCGGACTTGCATCTCCACGTGCCGGACTTTCAATCCTGGTAACTATAGTCCGACGGAATGTATTTTGTTTCTAGATTTGTACATCCCCCGGACTATAAAACCTAGGACTTAGAATCTCCGGACTATGAGTACGGCGGACAATAAAAACTTCTACACCGGTGTCATATATTACAGCGTCCGTGTGACTGAGTGTGCTACCACCCATCTGTCTATTGTGTTCCCCATTGAGTGCTGTATGCATCATTTGTTTCAGCACTGTACCCAAATGGCCTCGTCTACAAGGTCACGATTTATTCCGTACATGTTGCTATGGTAGCTAGGACACTCTCTCATAGGGGACACTCAGATTCTTTACACCGGTACTCTCTTTACGACGAATTGAACCCAAGGCGATACCATTATTTTAAGTGGAAGAACGAGGCCGGAGGCCGAAATTCTTCCACGCAAAAATAATGGTGTCGGGGTTCAATTCGTCGTAAAGAGAGTACCGGTTCCCAAAATCATACCTTTATTCTCATTCTTAAACAGCTTTATCATTTAAGGTCATCTTTAACCCAATTTCGCGATGCTTTACGGCTTAAATACAACAAGAAAGGACTGTCACCACCCAGTGACAACAATCGAACAACCGGCTGAACGCAACGATCAGACGCAACGAGACGCAACGTTAGCAGGCGAGCGCGAAAGTAGCAAAACGCGGTATGACGCGAGCGCTTCAACCTAAAAATAACTTCAATACGCAGCGCGTACTACCTGGGTTCAATTAATCGAATTGAACCCGGGCATCAACCAATGAAATTGCTTACATTTTCACAGCTGTTTAAGAATGATAAATTCAGCAATAACGAAATCCACAAAGATTTATATGTACAAAATATGTACAAACAAGTACAATGTGATAATAATTTATAAAGTACAGAGAATGGAAACAAAACAATATGCTAGTATTGCATGCTCACGTCTCACAGAACATTATGGATTTATCAACCATACGAACCCTTACCAATCAGTTTAGGGAGCGGTCATTATTTATGCCGGGGGGGTGAAGGATTTCAACTTTTTTTTCAAAAGTTTTCGCGTTCCCCCCTCGCTTCCGTTCAAAAATTTCACACTCCCCCCTTGATCATGCTGATTTCCCCATTTAAAAGTTCATGTCCCCCTCTCTCTCGTTGATGAAAAATTTCACGTTCCCCCTCTCTCTTACAAAAATTTGTCGGGTTCCCCCATCAAATCCTCCATTCCCCCCTGGCGTAAATAATGACCCCTCCCTTATATCCAGCAGAGCACTAAATCAGCACTTATTAAAGTTAAAATGACATTATGTTTTCGATTGATGCTAGTAAAGCTGTTCTTCTTGTTTTATTAATAAGGTAAGAATTTTTCACGTATTTTTACGTTTTTTCGTCTTTTTTCCAAATATAAACCTATATTATAAACTAGTCAGCTAACTAGACAATTTAGTTAAGAATATTTTGGTGCGTAAATCGTTACGATAGGCCAAGTATTTTGCGCAATATCCAGTGTACAAAAAATCCAAATCAACGCTATTTGACCGGGTCCGAATATGTTATATACTCCGGCAATTATTCCAGTTAAAATTTTTCTCAATGTTACTGTGTTTTTCAAATTTAATTATCTCTCTCAGCCTGCTCGGGTATCCCTCACTACTGGCAAATATTTTTTTCTCACTCCACTTTTTTATATTTAGTACATAAATTTTTGTTTACGTGTCTGTTTGTTGTATGTTGGTAATCTATGATGAATAACTGTAACTTTTGCTCAAAGAATATTTTATGTCATCAACCTAGTAAATTATGCTCATGTTGTAAGTCTTATTATCATATCCGATGTATTTCAATTGATAACAATGATAATTCTATATGGTTTTGTCATAAATGCACTGGTGAAATTTTTGCTTTTAACCATTATTTGGATGATGATGAATTTCGTTTTGCTCTTTTCTGTTTTGACAATACAATCGAGCTTAATAGAATGTTAAGTTTAAAATTTAATCCACTTCTCATTAATGATCTGTTGCGTGATGATAATGATAATAATTTGAATAACTTATCTAGTACATGTACCTATCAGTTTGATAACGAATATTTTACAGGCAGATGTGATAACGATTCCTCTATTCTACATATTAATCCCAGAAGCCTCAACAAAAACTTTGATTCTAGTTCATTCATTTATATTATTCCATTTTAACATCATTTCTCTATTATTTCAATTGTTCTGAACTTGGTTTTCATGAAGGGATTCAAATTTGATTGATTTAATATAATTACGTGTCTCATTATGGCTCCTCGTCGTGACGCAGGAGCGGTGGTGTTGCTTTATATGTACACGAATCCATTTCATATCGTATCGGCAATGATTTCAACGATTACAATCCTTTCTGACAATATTGATCATTCTGATCCATTTTTGTTGATTAATTTCTATTTCTCCTAATAAATAAGATATAATTATTGGCAACTTAAACCGTGCTCATCGAACTGATGCCGACTTATTTTTACGTGACTTGTCAAATTGTGATCTCACAAAATTTATCTGAAAACAAACAATGCTACATTTCTGGCAATTTTAATTTTGATCTTCTCCATCTCAGATGTAATATTATAAAAGAATTTCTCAATGTTTTCTAAACCAGCATGATATGTTTCCACTTAGTGATAGACCCACACGCCATAACACTAATCTGCCATCGTTGCTTGCAATATTTTTCACATTGTTTTAACTCACAAGATTATTTTGGTGGTTTTGGTAGTTTTGTCTTACAGACACATTTTCCTATTTATTCTACAACAAATCATTGCCATTGAACACCATACTAATGACCATCAACTGTTTGTTTCGTACTTAGGGTCATGAAAACTTCGTTAAATTTAAAAAAACCGTACGATATTATTAACAACTGGGATTGTCGTTACTGATGTAAACCCTTCCAGCGAAGCCTATGACAATTTTTAGATAATTCAAGATGAGTTATAATAATTGCTTTCCAATTAAGAAATTAGTTTCTAAAAATTCAGTCGTCCAATAATACTAAAAAGCCATGATACAGAAAGTCTATTCATTAAATCTTATCCATACGTAACAGGAGAACTTACAGGACGTAACATGACACACTTCCGACTTGAAATTAACAAAACCATCCTATCACTCATATCAGAACAAACTAACAGGACTCATTCGAACATCTTAAAAGCAATACGATCTCACAAACTGAATGTTTTTAAAACAATAGCACCAACAAAAATGGAACCTCATTACTGATGTACTTGCCGTAAAAAATAATTATAAACCGCCACGACAAATTGTCTTATCAACAAGATATTTACTTCTGACCCCACTACTAATTGCCTCTCATATTTAATTCATATTTTTGGCAAATATCATTTCTGACGTAGCTAAAGATAATTCCCAATTGTAAATAATAATTTTCAATGATTTTCCTCTCAATATCGATTCCCCATCAAACTCGACTGTTATATCCACTTACACAAGAAATTATTTGATATCTGTGTAGGTCCTCAAGCAAGGACTACTGTGGCTTGCGGAATTAACCTGATATCGTTTAAATTTGTTGCTACGTCAATATCGCTGCCCCCTCTTGTCTCATATATTTTAATTTGTCTTTAGTTTCTGGACCATTGTTCCAAATATCTTAAAAGTGCGGAAAGAGTCCTTCCTATCTTAAATCTGGAGATTCGCACTCGCTCAACAGTAACAGACCGCATTTCTGGTTTAACCATTTTTCTCAAAGATTCTTGAAACGTATTGTACCCTTTAACTTTTTAACTTTTTTCTCCGTCATAACTTACTCATATTCGCAGTTTTGAATTTCGTCCAGGTCGCTCATCTTACATGGCCCTTCTTGAAAGCGCATATAACACGATTACTCACGCTCTTGACAAGAAACTACACCAAACACTTGTTATATTCCGGACCTCTCCAAGGCTTTTGATACCCCAAAGCAGAATATTCGGTTCTCAAAACTTCTTCACTATGGTATTCGTGGTACTGGCTTGGGGAGTGTTCAGGAACTACCTGGCTGATCGTACTCAATTTGGTATTTATTAACAATACATCAAATTCTCGAACCAACCCAGTTGAAAATTACCTGTGGTGTACCTCAAGGCTATTTTTGGGTCCCCTGTTATTTATTTTATATATCACGACCACATACACTCCTTCTAAAAATGTTCACTTTCCTTTTATTTACTCTGATGACACTATTTATTGCCTCTCCACAATAAAATTGCGTACCTTCTAAGACAGTGAACAATTAATTGGCTAATATTTCTAATTGGTTCAGAGCTAATATTAATCACCATATTTACAAAACTAATTTTATAATTTTTAAGAATAGATTGTAACCGGTCATATAAAGACGTTGTAATCAAAATAGACAATACTCAAATTAAAAGAGTATCAATTACTAAGTTTTTAGGTGTTTCGTTTGACGACTGCCTCACGTGGAAAGAATCATACAACCTATTACCAATATTGTTTCCAAGTATTCTGGTATTTTGGTTAGATAAAACATATTTTGCCCAATGATAGTCCTTTTTAAAGGTCTATACAACAGTCTGGTTTTACCTCATATACTTACTGTAATATTATTTGGGGGGGCGATTCCAATAATTGTAACCTACAATCTGTCAATATGTTTAAAAAACAAAAAAATTTTCGACTGGTGTTCCTTCACATTTTTTGGCTCAGACATCTCCTCTGTTCGTAATCTGAACACCCCTCCCCACAGTTTTTGAATATCCATAATTACAGCAAAAGGCAATCATTTTTATGAACATAACACGGTTATCACAACAAAAAAATAAGAATTATTACCCAATTATTATTTTCACAAATATATATTTTGTAAAAGGAACTAAAAAGTCTGACATTTCATGGATAAGGGACTCAGGCAAAGCCCCATTTGGTATCGTTCTTCTAAGTTTATATACCGATCTTGGCCCGTAATACAATCCGAGGACAGGGTCCTGTTCTGTGGAATGCCATTCCTTTAGATATCTGTCGCTCTCAATTTCCCGTGTACCAATTTAACAGCTAATGTACAAAGCCCATCTACTTGCTCAATATTCCCCTGACTAAAATATAGTTTTTAATTTTATGTTTTTTGTCAAATTGAGTTTGCCATCAGAATGTAATTTCACCTTACAGAGACAATGACATTTTATAGAAAGAGCGACCCCCCCGCTTTTTTTTCGCATGTGTGGAACGCTGTCCAGTGTGTTGGATCACATCTGGGGGGCTGGGCCGAATAGGCATCCTTTATATAAGATCAGTAAGATGATGAATTTAGTATTTTTTTCTGTCGCGCATGAAAAAAAAAACATGCATGCTTTTTGGGTGGGGACGTTTAGCAGTGGCGAGCTGGTTCAAAACTTAGTTTTTTTGGGGATTTTTCTTTTTACTTGATTGTTATTTATCCTTCAACCTGGTTCTTGCTGGGTGTTATCCGGCCATTGCGATTGCAAATTGGAGAGATTCGTTCCTTAAAAAAATCCTCCTCCCGTCCTCTTTAAGGGGTTTTTTTTTTCTTTCAATGGATGTGATGAATTTTTGTATGACATGGATATTAAATGTATTCTGTAATAAGTCCCTCAATTTCTCTCCTTTTAACTGTTTTTTTCAGTAATTGCTAGTTTTATTATCTTTATCATATTGCCAACATACTTGTCTGTCCTCACCTGTCCCGTTTGTAATGCACTTATGTCGTGTTTTTTGTATTGGTCCTGTTTTGCACTGATGTTATACTAAACATTTATTAGTGTCAGGGTGGCCCATTGAAATTTCGAGCATCTGCTCCTCTGCTCTGTTTTGGTCTCCTACCACAGTGTATTTCTGTTACAATTATATTCTTTTCTATGAGTGAATAACTAAACTGAAACTGACTGAAACTGAAACTAAAACAATTTTTGTTGTATACGGTGTCAGCCCCTTGGGTAGACGTTCATATAGAAGTCCCATTGTTGCATGGAAGGTATTACATTGGGATCCCGCCAGGCGCTGTATTCGTTGTTGGGCAGTAGCGCTTGACGTAATGAAATACACGATCTCATTTGCATCAATGGGACTTCTATCTGAAACGTCTACCCCACCGGGGCATGTTACCATCGCAAACTGTTGAACTCCTAGCGCCATACAAGCGATTTGTCCAAGGTTCGCGTGGCTCAATTACTTTCCTGACCGTATTAACAGTGGTCGGGCGCTGTGTCCAAGACAAACACGTAAATGGTGTGACCAGATGCAGACAACTGTTCTGAATCTCTCATTCTCTCTCTCGATTGGCACACCTCCTGTAGAACGTATTAAATCTCCATCCGTAGCGCAGACCAAAAAGATCACAATCAGTTGGTCGGCCCTCGGGTTAGGTCCCACGATGTGCGCGCGCTCACACCTCCTCACCTTTCTCTTTGTGATTTTTAGATAGTCCCCCCATCCATTTATTTACGCCTCCATAGAATCTGTACTGCTGGAACACAGCGCACAACCAATTCCCCCGTTTATCCGCAGCGCTAAATTGGGCCGGCTATTCTTAGACATCGCTACGTCATGGGACTTCGCCTATCATTCCATACGCCTGTGTTAAAGGCTCTCTGCGATTAAAGCTGAACCACGGGAATGAAAAAACGGTTTTCGCGGTACCTTGGATATCGCGAAAAACCTACGAATCAGGTGGTCGATCTGATGTTAGAACATGGGTTCTTTTTGACAAACAAGACCAATTAGCTCACTATCACTGTTTTTTGGTAAACATGGGCGGTGGCAATGATTTGCCAGACAGCAATCGAGAAATGAGCCAGCTAATAAGGTAAAATTTTTTTTTTTAACTTAATTTCTTTTTTTCGGTCTTTTTTTGTTTTTTTTTTTTCCAAATATAACACCTATATTATAACTAGTCCACTACTATACATTTCGTGTAGAAATATTTTGGTGCGTAATCTTTACGATAGGCAATATTTTGCGCAATATCCCGTGTACAAAAAATCCATCATGGCTATTTGAACCGGGTCCCGATCTGGTACAAGGTGTTGTTGTACGTGTCGCCGCAGTGGGTAGACGTTTCATATAATATAGAAGTCCCATTGAATTGCAAATGAGGTATTACAATGATTCCGCCATGGCTGTATGGCGTTTGTGCAGTAGCGCTTGACCCGGATGAATACAATCCCTCATTTTGCACAATGGGACTTCTATATTATATGAAACGTCTACCCCGCACCGTGTGCTTTTACCGTCGACCCCTTGTTACCAGAGTCCGCTCTTCTACCTTTCCTCTGATCTTTTTCTCAAACATTAATTGCCTGCCTTATTGAACAATGGGCGGCGCTGTTTGCCAAGACGACACGTAATAATGGTGTTGCCACTCGTTTAGGTACCTAGACACTATAGGGATGGAGTTCTGCAAACAATAAAACCCAACCGCGGTTCAGAGTTTAATCTCTGGACATTGTATTGCGGACATGAGATATTTCTACTTTACACTATGTTCCGGTAGAATGATCTAATTAGTCCTCTCGCTGGCGATGCGGGGATCTCTAATAACGGTGCATACCTTCCCTTTCCTTCGTCCCCTTCTTCCCACCGGCCTGAGACTACCAATGTGATACTGTGCAAAAGTAAGGCCGCAGAGGGTACTATGATTTCGGGAACCGGTACTCTCTTTACGACGCATTTAAACAAAGGCGATACCATTATTTTAAGTGGAAGAACGAGGCGGAGGCCGAGTTCTTCCAGCAAAAATAATGTGTCGCCGGTTCAATTCGTCCGTAAAGGGAGTAACGGTTCCCAAAATTCATTACATTATTTCATTCTTAAAACAGCTTTATCATTACATTTAAGGTCATCTTTAAATCAATTTCGCGATGTGTTACGCTTTTAAGTACAACAAGAAGGACTGCCACCACCCAGTGAAAAAGCGAAACAACCGTTGAACGCAACGATCATAGCAACGAGACGCAACGGGCAGGCGCGCGCGAAAGTAGCAAAACGCAGTATGACCGCGAGCGCTTCACCTAAAAATAACATCCAATACGCAGCCGGTGACTTACCTGGGGTCAATTAAACGAATTGAACCCAGGGATCAGCCAATGAAATTGCTTAATTTTCAAGCTGTTAAGAATGATAAATTCAGCAATCAACGAAATCCACAAAGATTATATGTACAAAAATATGTACAAACAAGTACAATGTGATAATAATTTACTAAAGTACCGAGAATGGAAACAAAACAATATGATCGTATTGATGCTCACGTCTCACAGCACATTATGGATTTATCACCATACGAACCCTTACCATATCAGCTTTAGGGAGCGGTCATTATTTATGCCGGGGGGGGGTGGAGGATTTCAACTTTTTTTCTAAAAGTTTTCGCGTTCACCCCTCGCTTCAGTTCAAAATTTCAAACTCCCCCCTTGATATGCTGATTTTCCCATTAAAAATTCAGTCCCCTCTCGCTCGTTGATGAAAAATTTCACGTTCCCCCTCTCTCTTACAAAAATTGTCGGGTTCCCCCATCAAATCCTCAATTCCCCCATGGCTAAATAATGACCCCCCCCCGCCTTAGATCCAGCAGAGCACTAAATCAGCACTTATTAAAGTTAAAATGACAGTTAGGTTTTCGATTGATGCTAGTAAAGCTGTTCTTCTGTTTTATAATAAGGTAAGAATTTTTCACGTATTTTACGTTTTTCGTCTTTCAAATAGAAAACCTATATTAGAAACTGTCAGCTAACTAGACAATTAGTTCAGAAAATAATTTTGGTGCGTAAAATCGGTACGATAGGCAAGTATTTTGCGAAATATCCAGGTACAAAAAATCCGAATCAACGCTATTGACCGGGTCCGAATATGGTAACAAGTGTTGGTACGCTGGTCAGCAAATGGGTAGACGTTCTTCATATAGAAGTCCCATGTGCACAGAGGTATTACAATTGATCCCGCCATGCGCTGTATGGAGTTTGTGCAGTAGCGCTGACGGAATGAATAGCCAAACCTCATGGCATCATGGGACTTCTATATGAAAAAGTCTACCGCCAACTGCGGGCTGGACATCGAAAACTGTGAAATCCTAGCGCAGTGAAGATTTGCCCGGTCGCGGGGCCTCAAATTACTTTCTGACCGTCATTAACAATGGGCGGCGCTGAGTGCCAAGACAACAGTAAATGGTGTGCAGATCAGACAAAGTTCGATCTCTCGTTCTCTCGATTGGCACCACCTCCTGAGACAGTATTAAATCTCCATCCGTAGCGCAGACCAAAAAGATCACAATCAGTTGGTCGCTCTTGGTAAGGTCCCATGAGGTCCGCTCACACCTTCCGCTTGGGGATTTTTAGATAGGCCACACACCAGTTACGCTCCCATAGAATCTTTCTGCTGTGACACAGCCCACCTCCGTTCCTGCATCGCTAATTGGCCGGCTATTCTTAGACATCGCTACGTCATGGGACTTCCTAGCAGCCAGACGCTGTTAAAGGCCTCTCTGATAGCTGAACAAGGAATGAAAAAATGCGTTTTTTCGCGGTACCTTGGATATCGCGAAACACTAATCAGGTGGTCGATCTGATGGTAAAATGGGTTTTACAAAAAAGACCATTAGCTCACTAGTTTTTGTAACTGCGTGTGGCATGATTTGACAGCAGCATCAGAAATGAGCCGCTAATACGGTCCGAATTTTTTCACATATTTTTCACGTTTTTTCGTCTTTTTCAATATAAACTATATTATAAACTAGTCAGCTCACTAGACAATTTAGTTAGAAATATTTTGGGCGTAAATCGTACGATAGGCCAAGTATTTTTGCGCATTCCAGTTCAAAAAATCCAAATCAATGCTATTTGACCGGGTCAGAATAGTGTTAACAAGTGTGTGTACGTGTCAGCCACTTGGGTAGACGTTTTCATATATATTCCCATTGAATGCAAATGAGGTATTACAATTGATTCCGCCATGGCTGTATGGCGTTGTGGCATTAGCGCTTGACGGAATTATGCAATACCTCATTTGCATCAATGGTACTCTATCTGAAACGGTCTACCGCCACTTGGGGATGTTCCCGTCGAAAACTTGTGAACTCCTAGCGCAGTGAAGATTTGTCGTGCTCAAATTACTTTCCTTCCTGGTAATTACAATGGGCGGCGCTGTGTTCCAGGCCACACTTAAATGGTGTGGCCCTCGCGGTGGTGGGTAGGATACCTAACACGAATAGGATGGAGTTCTGCAACCGCGTTTCAGAGTTTAATCTCTCTTCTGAACTTGTTATTGCGACAGAAGATATTGCTACTTTAACTTAAACACTATGTGCCGGTAGAAACGTGATCTAATTAGTCCTCGATGGCGAGTCTGGGATACTCTACTACTGGTGCCCAAAATACCCCCTGTTCCCTTTCCTTCTCCCACCGAACCGCCCCACCCTGCCTGATACTACCAATGTGATACTGTGCAAAAGTACGGCCACGGAGGGTACTATCGAAGCGCAGTGTATTTCCCTCTTAGAAGTCATAAGGGGGTATCCTGCGTTTGATACCTCACCGTCCCTACCCTAACACCCACCCCGAATGTTTTTCCTCATCTGCAAAGGTCTGGGAAGGTTTGTAATATTTTAACAATTGGAAGAAACATTTTGGGTTAGGGACGTTTCCGCTTGTATTGGCGGTGGTTCCGCCCGAATGTTTTAAATGTGGTAATGGATGTTTCGGACAGCCCATGAGCCATTCTTGTTGCCGGTTTTCCTGCCTATGTGCGGCCTATCCTAGCCCTACCTAATTCTCCTTTTTTTTTCAGAATGCCGATAGCCATTATTTCTCCTCTATTATCACATTAAACATCGTCCCATCATTGCTGCGGCAATTTGATAGGTCTCAGTCAAGGCTGAACGTGTCATATTAAGAAAGATGAAATACTATCTTTTCTCATTTAGAGCGATGTTCACAGACATTCTGTACGTTTGGTTGTTGTCTTGGTACTATTTTTGATAGCATGCACTTTCCGTTTAAACTGGACTGTACTGGGCACTGCTCACAGCATCACATTCTTCAATAATTCGAAATGATGCTAGCCTTAGTCTTAGACTTAAGACGCAACGACGCAGATTTTCAATACCGTGGTGTCAAAAAAAAAACAAACGCACACTTGGTGGCAGGCGACATAACGTTTTTTTTGAACAAAATCACGTGACTACTTTATTTTTTTGTTGTGAGGTAAGCTGGGACTGTTAGCTAAATAACCCCTGAAAAGTTCATAAAGGTGAGTTAATAGTTTTTAAGATATGACCCCAAAATCAAGTAACCCCAGAACCACCCCCATTTTACAAAAATGAGGAGCGGTAACCACACGACTGGCAAGGAAGAACAGAATGGCAAATACATATTGATTGCAATCAATATTTACTTTCCCAATTTCTTCTTGCAAAACAATTCTACTGGGTCAAATGACTGCATTTACATATTATTACTTACATAATGAATCACAATAATTTATTGGTAATAAAATATGTTTCAAGACGATATAAAACGATTCGACTAATCATAGACAAACTCCACATTACTAAAATGATAAAATGCTTGGGCTGTCAACTTGCTTGTTACTGAAATAATGTTATATTCTCAACTTTATGAAATACAACCTTATGTTTTCAAACACAACTTCAATCACAATATCATTATAATTCATGTCTGTCATTAAGTTTTGGGTTAAGATAACTCTTAACGTGTTGCCGTCCACAAAATGTTTTAAGATGATTATCTCTAATCCAATGCTATCTTATTTGGACAATACGAAGAGTTTGTTATTCTGGCAATACGAAGAGTTTGTTGTCCCTCTGATCATACCTTCCTTCCTACTTCGTATCTTTTAAGTGGTTAAAATGCATTTTAGCTGTTCGTACCAATGGAAAACATTCAAATAATAATATCTGTTGAATAGCTTTCTTTAAAAAAAGGAAAATGGGTTGAATTTAGAGATTCACATTCGTGGGTTCCTGAGCTCCACAACGTACTGGTCGTATTTGTAGTTAATAGCGCCTCAATTTGGTTAAAATGGGTCCTTCAGGTTACTTGATTTCTGGGTCATATCTTAAAAAATATTGACTCTACCTTGATGAACTTTTCAGGGAGATTAGCCAACAGTCCCGTCTTATCTTACAACAAAGTATAATAGTCACTTGCTTTTGTTTAAAACTTATGGTGCCTGCCACCGAAGTTGCGTTTTTTGTGACACACGGTACCGGAAATAGAAAGTGGGATGGTAAGGGCTATCATCTGGCAATTCTCTGGATTTGAGCACACATATAGCTGTATCATGATTTCGGGAAGCAGTAGGCTAACACCATCCGGTAATCATATAGTTGTTAATAACGCCAACTTGATATACACCCTATATATGGGAATGATAATCACTGCTCTCTTGTAATTTACGCAGTTATATCTAATTTTGCCGCAATTTCCAAATAATATGCGAGCCATATTGCCCGCCATCTTGGTTTTGGAACATGCTAGCGCATGAAATGGTCAGTTTATGTTCGTAAACTGAAATAATGTCCACGGAATTGTTTGGACCTTTATCACTTTTTACAACGAATTCTTGAATTTTATCTTTTCGGAGGGCCATTTTGGACCCAGTTTGAAAAACATCCAAGTTCCCCACCGTGCACCCTTATACTTTGTAACCAATATTCAATGAGGGCTATCACTTAGAATTACTAAGAATGGCCCATTAATTTCTATGACACGTTGCGCTCTTTTCGCAGTATATTAATTTGTGTAACTGTGGATTTGGAAAATGGCTAGCAGCATGGAAAGCCATGTAATGTATTCGCAATAACCGAAAATATATATCCATTTTGTTGGAACCTGCATCACCTTTTTTGACTGATTTAGGCTTTTCTATAAATTTTACCTATGTAAGCGGTCATTTTGACGCCATTTCCCAGCCGCACCGGCGGCAATCTTTTTTTGGTCAATCTGACACCTACTCCAATCAGTTGAAAATATTTCTTTAACCATTTTTTCGGCAGATGAATCTATATTTGGGTTCAGAGTGTTGTTAATTATATATACACTTAGCAGGGAAGCATCAGTGATTTTCGTTGATTTCATGATTAATGTTTCGAACAAGTGAGTTTATGTTTGAGTTTCAGAAGAAGATGGTAGCACATAAAATAAGTTTCAGTGTGTTTTAGAGGGGGGATGATAAGTTCTAAGCTAAGGTAAAAGTGATAATGCTACAAAGTTCCAATTTACAGAAAAACCGTCTACAGTTTCATCCTTCAACATGCAAAAGTCCTAGAAGTTTTTCATGTGTATACCTGTTCTATTTTATAACTTGCAGGTAATCAAACTTGATAGTTTTGTACGGACCTATATTAAGTCAATTAACGCGAGAAAATTAAAAAGTTCAACTAACCATTCCCCCCTCGTAATTGTTTGTGATATGATGCATGGACATTATGAAGGTAGGTACCATTGTCCGCCTTGGAAAACTCCCACAGTGATTTCAGCGGTAGGTGCCGTATGAAATGATACAGGTTTGGTGCGGCGGTTTTTGAGGTCCTTCTGAACATCGCCAAGGCACACCACGGAACACCATACTAACAATCTTCAACGAACTTTTCATCTTTCAAAAAGAAAATGCACATTTTTAAAATTTTTGATATTATTTATACTTACTTTAAAACCCAATATTCATTAGGTGATAACCGTCACTTGAAATGATTAAGTCAATTAACGCATACTTTTACCTCTTCCACTTCTTTAAAAAAAACCCCGGATGTTTAGAATGGCTTAAAATTTTTAATTTGCTTATAATAAAATGAAATTTTTGCCTCACCAAGACACCTGGTCCCATTTTACTATGTTTTTTCAATTCTTTGTATTTTCTGAACTCACTATTCAAAGAGACATAGGCACAACAAAAATCTTGGACTTTATCCACCCTAAAATAGTCCTTTTTTTATACTTTTTGAAAAATCTCTCTCCACAAAGTGGATCTTTTTTTGTGTCAAAATTTTCCTCTTATATTTTGGGCCTTTTATCCAATATTCAGCAAACAGTGGACCTTTTTGCTCTTTTGTTGAAATTGGGAGGGCGCGAAAACTACCGCACCCTCCGCGCACGGCATGAACAACGCAGATGCCAATGATTGACAGCGATGATACTCTGCTGTCAACTAGCATCCAGACAAATAATTTATTTTAACTTCTGCAATTTTCACACAATATAATCGTCCATTTTTTTCTTCAAACAAGTTGAAAAAAGGGTCCAGCAAGGAATTTTAAAAAATATGAGGTGTCAATTCCAGGTCAGGCGGTGGCGGCCAAGCCTCGTTCATTATAATAACTCACCAAAAATATCAAAAGAAATTACAGCAATACGGAGTGCAAACCACGAACAAATTTGGGTGCTTTGATGTGGGTCGGTCGTGGGTGTTCCCGTGACCCACATACGACCTCAATGTTAGATACTTTTGAAGGAAAATTTTTTTTTTCCAGTGAAGAGATTTATTGATGAAGTTCGCTATTGTATAATGCATGTGGGCCAGTGGATATGACTGCCGACTCATGATCCAAATATTGTGCGTTCGAGCCCCGTTGCGGCCAATTTGTTGTGCACTTGAGCAACGCGCTTTATCTCGCTTGCCTCGTCGACCCAAGCGATATTCGGGTAGCTGTTATGGGGGATATTACAATCTAAGTGCTGATAGGATTGTGCGCTTAGCCAGCTGCCGGTCTAGATGAAGCGAAATGATCGTGAAGATTTCCTGATGGCATCGTGATGATAATATATAGGCAACAGCTACATGATCTTTTAGGAATGGCGCTTTATAAAAGCCAATATATTATTATTATTATTATTATACATGTTATATGTGTCCCAAATGTTCACATTGGAAGGGCAAGAAATGTTGCTATTGTTATATTAACCTCCATTTTTGTGATTAAAATATTAAATTGATTTTCAATTTTACTTGGGAAAGGGTTTCTCATGGAAAAAGCACTTTGTTTATTATGGAAATCCCCTTGTGCTATATTGAGATCAGACCAGGGGTTATTTACTAGATAGATTGTGCAAGAGAAGTGGGATTCCCCTAGTGCTGTGTTGAGATATGCACCTGTTGTTGACAACTAGAGAGGTGAATGGGAATTCCCCAAGATGTAAATTTAGAAACTGAGTCTACTTGTTTATGCATTGAGATCAAAACAGATTGCAAGATTCGGGGATTTCCCATGAGGTTATAAATGTGAAGTGATGCAATGCAGCTGATGTAATTTATGTGAAATCCAATTGGTCAGTGCAGGATTATGTTTATGCATGATGATGCTGTAAATGATTATTGTTAGAGAGGGGAATCTAGCTGTGAGAAGTTAAATAGTACTCACTGAAAAGACTCAGGGCCAACAGTTGTAACCAGGAGCTATACAGTATAGTTATAGCTAGTTTTAATCTACAATAATGGTAGGTTTGCGCTTTAATACATAGTGCCGGGATTTATAATACTTTGGAGACCGCCGCGCCGGAGCTTGATAGCTGAACTGTCTGCTGTCGTCTTTTAAGCCAAAAGAGCTTCAGTTTTGGAATCAAAAAGGGATTCCATTTTGTGGTCCTATATGAGGACATTAGCGGCAGTCTGATGGTGGTAGAAAACATGGATTGTATTGCAGGATATTAGTGTCGTCGAGGCAAACCCCGTCGTCTTGAACTGCTGGACAAAATTACCTTCAAGACTCAGAAGATTCCTATGGATATTGTTACCCTTGGAATATTATTGCATGCTGTCATTTTGGAGTCTTCGCTGTGAGGACATATCATCGTTGGACTGCAACGCTTATATTTCTGGACATTATTGAACACTAATAAGTATAGTATAACTAAAATCTTTAAATATAATTATGTAACATTGTTATGGACATACCAAATTCTTGAACCAATCTGATTCAAATCATTAAATCTGTTTTATTATATAAAATTCAGATCACTTGTTGTGCACAAGGCTCATTTATTTGTGTTTGAAAGGTATTTCTGACCTTTGACGCCCACGAGACATCATAACACTATACCTTTATGATACTTCACTTCCAAGTTCTATGAAATTTCATTCTGGGTATATAGGAAGTGCGCAGCCGTGAACCCATGCACAATGACAGTCATCGTTCAGGATATTTCGTCACACGGTCAAACAACTAGCCTATATATTATATAGAAGTGGCTTCGGATTATAACCCATAACAGACTTAGCGTGCTGATATGAACATGGATTGAAAGTGCTACATTGTTTGGATTTGAAACAAAAGAACTGTTGGTTTATTAATTCTTTTACGCAACTAGAATAATGAATGACGGATATGAAGTGTCAATTCCGGGTAAGTTTTTAATGACATTTAAACACTTTGAACGTAAAAAAATACATATAACTGAATACTTATTTGGCAGTGATTAAAGGGAAACGTAACGACGATGCTTGCACACGATCCCTAACTGAATTTTCTTCACGAAGCGTATAAAACCTTCGTAATGACGTAATCAGCAAGGATTGGGTTAACCATCATTGTTTTCCCCCTTAAATTGTTCAGCATTCTAGTCCCCGTTCATTTTACCATTCATGTTTTGATTACTCACTATACAATATACTCATTAATCACTCTGCTGTTCCACGTTCCGATTGCGGTTGTGGTATATGCCCCATTGCTTGATCTGGATCTGGATTGGTTCGTCGGTAGAACACCTCAAGGGCAACATCACCAAGTTAGCCGTCTCCAGTGAGTGGACGTGCATTAAATTTAATTTTAAAAAAGTTGAATATGCATTGATTTTAACATTTTTGCGGACATCCCCATAGATTAAGACGAAGCAATCCAAGAACTCTGTGGGCTTTCTTACAGGTTTTGAAGATGTAGTCATTCCGAGTTAGGATTGTGGTTAAGCAACACTCCGAGATATGGATGGGAATGCACTGCCTCCAAGAGGCAAGAGGGTATCCTTCTAAAATGATTGACAGAGAAACCAAGAAAGCTATAAGCATTCCTATAGATCAAGCTCTTCAACCTCAACAAACAGATACCAAGTCTAAAGATCGTGTTCCTTTTGTAGTTACATATGACCCGTCACATTCAACTCTTGCTACTGCAATCCACAAGTACTTGCCAATCCTGCACTCTTCTAGACGATGCAAAGAAGCTATCTCAGAGGCTCCTATGGTTGCTTTTCGGAGGCCACCTAATATCAAAGACAAGCTTGTCCGCACTAATCTTAAAACGCCTTCTGTTGTTTCTTTGGAGAAAGGCTTCAATCCTTGTGAAAAATGTGCTGGTTGTAAGCATCAGCATCAATCTGGGTCCATTCAACATACGTTGAATACGGCACGGAGTTTCACCAGCCATGTTACTGGGGAAAAGTTTATTATCAGACAGTCGCTGAACTGTCAAACCACCAATGTTGTGTATCTGATCACTTGTAAGAAATGTTGGATGCAGTATGTGGGCGAAACTAAAAAAGCCCTTAAAACCCGATTGCTGGAACATTGTGGTGACACCAAACATCAAAGAGATAAACCTGCTGCCCGCCATTTTAATCAAGCCAACCGCACTGCTGAAGATATCACCATTTTAGCCATTGATAGACCTGGCAGTAAAAATCTTTACCAGAGGCAGGCTCTTGAGACTAAGTGGATTGAAAAGTTGGCAACTTCTGCTCCTAGGGGAATAAATCTTAGGGGTTTCATTGAGTAGGCTACTCTGATCTTCCTCTCTCCCCATTTTATTAAAGCTTTTATATACTTTTGTTTTCAGAAATTGGATCACTTTGGCTTGCTTGGCACACTGCTGTATGGCCTGGGAGCGGGAGTTAACGCGTGGAGACGTTAATACCGCCTAGACGTCCCACCTAGGTGGGCCATGCAGTTAGGAGTTGTTGAGTTTTGTCAACAGTGGTCCGTCTATTTTTTTTTTTAGGTTTTAGATTTTTGGATATTTTCAAATCCTTTTCCCAATGTGTTTTTGTATTATTCTTGTTTTATATTTTTGATCAGAGTGGCCTACTATACCTTTCTGGCTTCTAGCCTACTTGGCTGTCCAGACCTCTTTATTGATACCCCATTGATTTCAGATTTCTCTAATCTGATTTCCTCTTTTTGTTATCTGGTTTATCCTCTTCTTATTCAGATTTTATTGTTGATTACCTCTTTGCTATTGCAGCTTGTTCTTCATTCAGCTTCTTGCCTTGTGCTGGGCTACAACTTGTTTTATATGTAGACCCTTATGGTCTTTTTTTACCTTGAACAAGGAAAGTTTTATCTTTCCGAAACGTCGGTTTTTAATTTGTATAGTAGTGTGTTGAGTGTCTGTTTCCCCCTTAGGTGTTGCAATTCTCATTAAAGTAGTTTTTAATAAATGTCATCAACCAAGTATTTTGCCATTCTTCAGGTTTTGTTAAGTCATCTTGCAGATTAGTAGATGACTCATTACGTTTGACTGGGGCATGCAGCATGCAGTCGTCTGCGAACAGTCGAACTTTGGATGATAGGCGGTTTGCCAGATCATTCACACAAAACAGAAAAGCTATCGGGCCAAGGACTGTACCCTGAGGTACTCCTGAGATAACTAGTGCTGATTGTGATACACTCAGCACCAGCTAGCTCAGGTTACTGATGTCTTGAATATATACGTTTATTTGGTTTATTCTCAATACATGAATAAAAGATATACCTTGAAAATAACAAATATACAAGAAAAATAACACTTGTGCTACTGCAAGAAAAATAGATGCTCTAGATTATTTTGCTTATATGTTTAGGTTAATTTTTCCCATTTGTATCAATGAACCAGTCATAATCACAACTGAATTTGCTATCCCTAGCGGACTAGAACTTTTTTTTTAAATTTAATTTGATACCCCTAAGTGGTAGTCCCGCATTTGCAGCTAGTCCCTCTTTTTTGGAACGAGCAAAAATTCAATGTGAAAAATGGCAATGCGAAATCCGTTTTACTGCTAATGCGAAATGCGGGAGTTTTTTATTTCATTTTTGACCCACTTTTTTCATTTTTTCGGCTGCTTCGCGGCCGAATTTTCATTTTTTACATTGATATCTTGAATCTCCATACATCTTCCCATCTTCCTTCAATGATCCTTTCGCCGCATAACTCCACCTTAACTTCTTTCTCTCTCCCCCCCCCCCCCCTCTCGTTCCTCTTTTTCTCTCACCCATCTCTCTCTTTTTCATCTTCTTTCGGAAGAAAACCCACACTGAACAATACTTGAATTTTAAACGATTCTGGTCAAGCTCAGCGTTTCGTGATTGGTGACTTTTTAATGACAGAGGTTTTCAGTCATCGTTGTATGAATCTTAATTTTAATATTACTTTTTTATCGTATTATCGCAGACCTCGGGAGTGTTGATGACTCTACCCCAAAGGTAAGAGAGTAAGCCAAAAGTGAATGGACATGTGTTCTTTGTTGCTATTTCTTTTTATTTTGTGTAGTCTTCTCATTATCTTTTACTTTGTTTAATTTCAATTACGTTTAGTTCTTTTTGCCCATTTTCCCATCTCGCTGTGTTGATTTAAGGTTTCTTTCTTACAATTTGTTTATTTTAGTTCAAATCAGATTTCATGCATGCCAGGGGCCCATTCCATGTCAACATTCGAAATGTGCACCGCAGCACGTCGTGGAATTTAAGTGTGGTGGTAGACATTGATGAGATATGAAAATCCTGAAATTTTGAGCGTCATAGTCCATTTTGTTTTCCCGCTAGAGCAATTGGAAATTTAGGGGGGTCACCATCAAAATGCTGCCCAATGTGAAAGACTATGTTGAGAGGGTCACAGATTAGTAATGGAACCCTCCACAACTTTGAAAATCACTATCAATGGGTAATATTTGGTGTAGAATTCAAATCTGGCATCAGGAAGTTCATAGCGTGTTTACTTTTAGAGTCAATGAGGTCTGAATATGCGCCTTTGTTCATTCGGTGCCAAGTCTGGGGGTCATAACTTCATAAGTAAGAAAATTGTTATTGTCCATCTTTTGGTCAATCAAAGTTACATAGTAGAACTTTAAACCAATACAATTATGAACACACTACAAAAGTAATAAGTGAGGCACAGCCAATTGAAAATGGTAATTGTACTTTTTTGACACATTTTGACCCCCCTGAAAACCGGTGTTGACATTCGACACCACCCCTCTACTTCAGATATGTTGAAGATGTATCATTAAACAACTTTCCTTGAAAATACTAGCTTGGTGTCTTTATTTTTTCACAACAAAATACACACTCAAAGTTACCACACAAAGGTATATGTGACCCAGAGGTCATGTATATCACCATATACATTCTATGGGGATATCAGCAAAAGTGTCTTGTGCATCTGAAATCATCAAAACACCAAGCTGGTTCTTTCAAGAATAGTTCTTTGATGATGTATCTTCAACATATCTGAAGTAGAGGGGTGATGTCGCATGTCAACATTGATTTTCAGGGGGGCCAATATATGTCAAAATGCAAAATTAGGATTTCTCAATAGGCTGTAACTCACTTATTACTTACCTATGTACTTATTATTGTACTGGTAGGAAGGCCTGCGAGGTTATACAAGAAAATTGACATTAAAAATATTGTTACTTACAGAGTTCTGACCCCCAAACTTGGTCCCAGATGAAAGATATTGCATTTTACACCCAAATAACTTTAAAAGTAAAGGAGCTATCACATTTTTGACGCCAGATTTGAATTCTACACAATAAAAATTCCCCAGATAGTGATTTTCAAAGTTGTGGAGGGTTACATTACAAGTTTATGGCCCTCTCAAAATCGTCTTTCGCATCACACAGCATTTTTGATGGTGACCCCCTAAATTTTTGAATGCTCCTGCAGGAAAACGAAAGGCGGTATGAAGCTCAAAATTTTAGGATTTTCATTTCTCATCAATATCTATCATCACACCAAAAAAGAAAAAATCCATGACATGTTGTGGTGCACATCTCGAGTGTTGACATGGAATAGCCCCAGGGTATATTTCCTTGTATTCTCAGGGCTGTGCTCAAGGTTAGTTTCAATGTGCTTTAACCCTCGTCTTACCAAGTGGGGTGAACTTTGCTCCGGTGCGATAAAATGCCAAAAATTTGCATAAAAAGCTTCTAGGTTATCATTCTCTCATCCTTTCTGGTCTTTATAGCGAAAAAATGTGAAGGTAGCAAATTCACCGGGGTTGGGGTATGTCGTCAAAGTCGAAGGGTAAGGGGGTTGTTGTCACTCAAGGATATTTTATGGTACATTTTTGAAAATATTATGCACAGTATGGCTGTGAAACTCTATGTTTATGTAAAACTAGTCATTTGCCATCATTTAGAGCCGAAAACCGCATAAAAATCCGATATTCCTACCTTTTTCTGTGGAAAATGACAATTTTGCCGACTCGCGGACTTAATTGGGTCATTGTGACGCCATACTAGGTATGTTGGTATTTTTTTGGTATCAATGGAAAGAAGAGGACTATAGCTATCCACTGGTCTCAAAATCATAAGCATCGGGTGTTTTATAACGAATTCTCGGGGTGGTGGTAACTACCCCCGCCCCCTTGGTAAACCGTGTTACAAAAAAGTCTTGGTAAGACGAGGGTTAATGAGTTGTAATCTACAATTACATCACAATAAATTGCACTCAAGCATGTCAAGCATCATATTAAAATATATTAGGATGGTATTTATTAGTATGTTGTGTGTAAGTTTTGAAATTCGTTTCATTTTATGGGACGTCTCTCTGCTTTTTGGTACTCATATCAGCGTTTTGCTCGCAAGTAAGATTAACCTGTTACTAACTGAAAGCAAACTTATGTTTAAATCCACTTTCTAATGCAAAATCATTTTGATTGTATATAAACAGAACCAGACGCATACATCAGGATCGTCAACAGATCTCTCGAGTCCTTCCTCTGGCTGTGTATCGACACCGTCCCCAACATCGTCTCCAAGACATCGTCCCCGGTTACTCCGTCACACGAGTTCAGTCTCCAGTATGAAATCAATATTTGGAAGCAGGGAAGTACTCAACGACCTTTTTCTTAGCGATCGAGGCACTAATAAAGGTTTAAAAGCAGTTGCAGGAACCATCACCGGACTTATTCTTGGAGTAATTCTCTTTGTAGGTCTTTACTACGGATTGAAATATGGACTCATTGCCGCAATTGTTATAACAGCTGTGTCTACTTTGATCATGTCATTGAATCTGGCATTGACCGGTAAATATAAAGAGATAAATTGTTTTAATGATGGATAATAGATAAAGCAAACTCGTTCTTATTAGTATTAGAATAGAACTTTTTTGTAAAGGTGTACAATAAGCCATTCATCCGAAGTGTGTTATAGGGAGCCGGAGTCATACATGAAGTGCCGCGCGCACCCCGGGGGTGCACTCCCTAAAAATAGGTGACGGGGATGTGTGGCACTATTGACCCCCTTTTTTAAACCTGCTGTCACTGAAAGACCCCCTTTTTGACCTGTCAATGAAAGACCCCCTTTTTAAATCTCAGTTGATGCCTCTCATTTTTAATCAAATGTCAGTGAATGACCCCCTTATTTCTAAGAAATTTCATGCTCGTACAGAAAGCCCTCTTTTTTAATGTTATAACAATATAAACTGGGTTTGAATGGTTAGAATTGCCCGAGAATGCCCCCCTTTTTTCACAAAATGTGAGAGTCTCAGTGATTGACCCCCAGTTTTGCATCCTCCTCACCAAATGCCCCCTTTTTCCTTAAAGTTCCTCGGCGAATGCCCCCTACTTTGAAAGTCCAATCCGCACATCCCCGTCACTTTCATATATGAGTGCCCCATCCCCGGGCGCACCGCGGCACAGCGATAATGCCTATAAAAATTTGTTTCTTCAATTATCAGCGCATGCGCTAGTTTCGATACAGTATGCTACGACTCAGAGTTGCATACAACTTGTCTACGAATAGCCCATGTTAAATATGCTAAAATAGATGCTCGTCTTTGTAAGGAATATTTTAGTGGTTGAATTCTGAAAATCAATCTAGTAGTTCGTAAGATTTGATATTTTTGTGACTAATTCTGAAAAAAATTAAATTATTAAAACCCAAAATTGTGTTGTAAATTTGCACCAGTCTTTGCCGCTGTTTGCTCATTTGAAGTATTGTCCTATGACTAATAATCTTATGTAATTCGAAATTTATGTTCACCCTCATCCTCTCAAGGTGGGGTAGGTGGGAGGTAAGTCAAAGGGGCATTTCGGGATCCACAGCCTCGTCCCCCGACTTACCTAAAAAAGTTGAGATTTTTGTGTCATCTGAACCGTTGAGCTATGTTTATTACGTGTGTGCCCAATCTGACATGAAAGTACGGTTGTATCTGCAAGAAATTCACAATTTTGTATTTTCTGTCCGTAAATGGACAGAAATTACAGTACAGTTGTCTATGGAAGACATGTTATGCGAACATTTGCTCCGTACACCAAAATACAAGATCAGAATCAACTGAAATTTTGGGAATAAGCTTTTCTCAAGGATATCTAGCGAAACATGAACAAAACAGAAGGTGCTAGAATCATAAAATGCACCTTTAAACAGACACCCTATGGGCTGTATAAATACTGCATGTATCTTATTCTAGAATTTATCACCCTACACATGTTACGAGTAAAAATCACTGGCGTTCAAAATTAGTTTAATGTCATTATTTGGCTCGAATGTGATGCTGAATTGGTTTCAAATATGTAATGTCATCTTATATTTAGAGAATAAAAGATGAGATTTTTTGGTTTGGCCATCTTAGATGGTGTCATAATGGATGGGCATCCAATATTTTGAGTGGTGGATGCCGGCGCAGCCGGTATCCACCACGATAAAATATTGGATGCCCATCCATTATGACACCATCTAAGATGGCCAAAACAAAAAATCTCATCTTTTATTCTCATTCTTATTTAGAATTGTGTAATTTTTGCTTTTTATCGACATAATTTATTTGTCAAAAATATTCTAACATCATTCTTTTTTATTCATTTAAATAATTGCACCCCTCTTGAAAACAAATGTTTCAATCCAAGGAACCAAAGTCATCGCGCGGTGATCGTCACGCTGCGTACATTGCATTTGCGTACCAACGCGAAATGCACGACGCAGTATAAACGTGCCGTTTGCGCGTGTCATGTATTCGACTACACCGCGTAATTTCTGCACGCACTATCCATCTATTACCCAGTAATGGATGGGCGGAGCTTTGACCTAATCCAATCAAATTTCTTGTTAACATGATAAACCACGCCCACTGAATAAGAATTTCGTATATATGTATTGATTGTTCTGACCAACAGCTAAAAATTATATTTGGAAATCTTTGATTACTTTTTCACTTGACAAATTTTATGTATATTCTTCCAGTGTCCAGGTTTTATTGTATCATTATGTGATGGGTAAGAATGCAAACATTCTATCGTCATTTTTTCCTCTTTCTTTACCACTTTAATATGTCAGTGATACTCTTTATATCCCTCAGTGAACGGTAGATGCGTGGCCTTACTTCTGGTACCAATTCTTTGTACTCAAGGAGGCAGGGCGGCCTTCTTTGCAATTGTAGCGATATTGCTTCTTAATGGACCAATCAATAACATATTCCTTAACGCCAATGAAGCGTCTAACTCGATGAGTTGCAGCGCCCAGGTAAGAGTTATTGGAAAAGCAATCATGCTCTGGGTTTATTTAATAGGCAAAATATATTTCATGTGTTAACAGTTGCTCAACCACTAGACAATGTCGGATGTTTTTTGGGCATATATACTTGAGCAAATGCAATGACTGGTTTACTGTAAAAAATGCTTTCTCACAGAAAGTTCAATTGTGGTTTGTAACGCTTCCATAAGCATTATCAAATTGTAACAGCATTGGAAAAAATGGGACTCTTGTTCAGGAGTTTCCGTAACCTGACCCATGTGACGCACTTTTTTCTGACACACTTATGAATTCCGAAACCTTAACGGAATAAACATGTGCTTTATTCCGTGAAGGTTTCCGAATTCATAAGTGTGTCAGAAAAAAAGTGTGTCAGATGGGTCAGGTTATGGAAACTCCCCTCTTGTTCTTGACAAGGCTTAAAACGTTTACTTTGATGAAAACGAGAAGTCTTGTGAATTTAAATTCTTCAGTTGTAGCCAATTCTTTATATCCATGACTTTCTTAGAAGGATATAGTTTGCCGGGATAGTCATTAAAATGTTTCAAAAAGTTAATCAACAGATTGTAACTTTTGCACTGACACGACTTTTCTTTTATTATCAATCGTTTTCTTGCTACATGTTCAGCTCGCACCTAAACAAAGTCAACAAAGCAAGGATGTTGCCGCCGAAGTGTTTGACCAATATGTGAGGAATCTTGAGAACAGTGTGCAAAAATTACAAGATTTAGCTGACGGTGTCAGAGGAGTATTCAAACCTGTGGAGGACAGTCTGGATGCAGTACAGAGTGGCCTGACTGTAAGTATAATTATGTGGTGTAAAAAGGGGGTGCAGGTCGATGTTCCGACGTGTCATTTGTCCGAACGGTTTTTGTTCCGAAATGTTATTACTCCGACAGGTCTTTATTCCGAAAGGTATTTACTCCGAATGGTTTTTTCTCCGAAAGTCTATTTCTCCGATGGGTTAATTAATCCGAACGGCAATTGGTCCGAAAGCTCATTATCCGAAATCTAAAAAGGGGTGCATGGATCCGAAGGTTTTTATTCGAAGGGCATTACTCCGAAAGGTCGTTTCTCGAATTTCGGAATATCGACCTTCGGAATAAAAACTTTCGGAGTAAAACCTTATTTTTTCCTTCATAGGAGATTTACTCCGAACGGACATTACTCCGAAAGGTCATTACTCCGAAAGGTCGTTCCGAATTTTCGGGAATATCGACCTTTCGGAATAAAACCTTTCGGAGTAAAAACCTTAATTTATTATTCATAGGGATTTTTTTTTTACTTCGCTAGGTCATTTACGGTTTTCAGAATTGTAGACAATCATTTAAGTTGAAGATGATAACCCGATCTTAAGTGTTTATTATAACGATTTAATCTTGATGAATGGCCTTCAACAGAAAAATCTGTTGAGTTTTGCGCCCCGATATTTAAAGCCGTGTTATGTGAGATCTAAAAAAACGTGGATTTTAATATGTAAAATTAAATATTGGTCGATCAAAATAAGGAATAAAAAAATGGGCACGTTTTTCACGCGTAACATGCAAAAATCCAAACACAATTTAGCCTAGGGAATTTCAACAGGTAAATGAGAAAAAAAAACCCTATGAAATAAAAAATAAGGTTTTTACTCCGAAAGGTCGATATTCGAAAAAATTCGGAGAAAACCGACCTTCGGAGGTAATGACCTTTGGAAGTGTAAATATCCTGAGAAATAAACAAAATCGGTTTTTACTCGAAAGGGTTTTATCCGAAAGGTCGATATTCCGAAAATTCGGGACAAGACGAAGAAAAAGAAAAACGACCTTTCGAAATATGGACCTTTCGGGTCAGTAAAAAAACACCTTTCGGATTCAAATAACTTTCGGATTATGACCCCTATTTCATTTTCGAATAAAGACCTTCGAAAATAATTACAAATCTTTCGGAGCAATGATCCTTCGGAGAAATGATCCATCGGAGATAAAACCTTACGGGGTAATGATCTTTATTTTAGGCGCAAGCGACCTTTCGGAGTATGAACTTCGGACTAATACACTTCGGAACAAAACTTTCGAAATTATGAGCTTCCATAGACACAGTGTGTCCGGAGTAATGACAGTTCGGAAGAAAACACTTTCGGAGCAATGACACTGTAGGAATATCGAACGTCCCCCGTAAAACGGAAGCGGTGAAGGCACACATGCGTGAGAAATATCGGGCAGAGGGAACGGGACAAGTACCCTCGTTTGTCAAGTGGTGTGATACAATTCTATGTTTTAAAGTAATCGCAAAAACAACAACAACAACAACAACCACAGATAAAAATACTCAAAAGTTTGTAGTTGTCAGTGTTTCTTGTTGGATTCAGCAAAACTGAAAATGAAGCTAAGGCAGCATTGGATTTGCTGGAAGAGATCACAGCCGCGTGCGAGAGAAGAAATGCGACGCGGAGACGTGGCAACAATCGAAAGGTTAACACTGGTAGTCGATTGCACTGTCGGATGCAATACCAAGCGATGTAATCGGTAAGAAGAAGAGACCAGGAGGGGGGGGGAGATGTCCGATGATCAGTCGCGGCGCCGACTGGGGGGGGGGCAAGGGCAAAGTGAATTTTTTGGGGGAAAAAGTGATTTTTTTTGGGAAAGAAAAGTGAAAATCTGGCAGGGAAATATCAAAAATTGGACTTGAGTTTTAACCAATTTTGGCTCAAAATCGATGATTTTTGCACAAATTTGGTGATTTTTGGCCAAAATCACTGAATTTTTGCAAAAAATCTGTCAATTTTTCCGGCGGGGGGGGGGGGGGAAAAAAAAAAATTGGGGGGATGTCCCCCAAGCCACCCCTGGAGTCGCCACTGTGTTGATACAAAAAGGTGGTTGGTAGTGGTGGAAAGAACCCAATTTACAGGGACTTGCCTAAACCCTACTTTGCCGATTGATGACCGATGGCACCACTTTTGCCGTGCGACCGTGATATTTTGTGTGCGGTCAGAACATTGGCACCACCCGCTAGGGGTGACGGAGCTGCATGGCTACGCGCCTGTTTTTTATTTTATTTTCCATTTTCGCCTATATTATGCTGTGTGTATACCATTTCTCTCCTTATCAGCGTGCACAAATCCAAGGGGTGGTTCCGGAATGTCACCGATGCCCTCGTATATAATTGCGCATGCATGCTTAATTTCTGTTTTATGTTTCTGAACTATTGCGGAAGTATCTCCGAAAAGGTCTACAGTGGAAATCTTCAATTTCTAAGGTTCGCAATGACTTAATTATTATACCGTGCATGTTGACACAGTTTGAGGCAACCTAACCTATACATATAAATACCAAAATGTGATCATTAGCCATATCATGTCAAAAATCAGAAGGGGTAACCTCAACGTTACAAAAGTACCGTCATAAGAGCATAGTACATGCATTATGGGGAAATGTGACCAAACAAAATGTTCTTTATTTTCACTCTTCAATGAAAGATTATGCTTCAAAAAATTAACTTATAATTTCAATTTTTCAGTTTAAAATGCATATTAACAACTTTTTCATTCCACACATTTTGTGGAAACGAGGTCGTGTTAATTTGTGTTCCTTTTTCCGAATTTGAAAATATTTTGTTCCCTAATAGTTAGGTTTCTTTGTGCAATTTTAATTTTATTGCTTATTTGTTATTGTCTTATGGCCCTGCGTGTGTGGTTAAAATTTCGTTCAAGAATTCCGTTGGGAAAGTGGTTTCCGTATGTGGGGCTTCCATGGAACGTTTACTATTATACATTAAGTTTGATATTTTTTTTATGTAAATCTTACCGAGCAACGCATTATTATGTATGTATTTTCAATGTAGTTTTTAACTCTACGTGGAAGACATTAAACAATTGTGTCTGCAAGCTTGTGATATGCAAGTAATGAACGCTACATCTGACGTAACATTTTACATCTGTACCTCCCATTATCCCTTTTGTTGGCCGTAATTCCATTTATTGTTTAACAAACTATGAAGTGTAGAAGTGTAGAGCATTGTAATGCTCTACCCTTTGATTTTGAAGGATTTTTACATCCGTCTTATTCGTAGCTTTAACTGTCGGGTGTTTCACCGTTGGCAACTATTTACGTCGTACTATTACATTCAATTACAGAAAATTCCAAATATTCCTTCAGCTTGTACTTTAATTTCGTGGTCAATGAAATATTCGACAAAATGAGTGTTGTTTGGACAGATTTCGATTCCATGAGTATGAACAAGATAGAGTAATGTTTGACAAACAACAGAGTATGGCTATGGTGTCTTAACTCTCCTTTTTTAAATTTACAGATGATGTTTGCGAAATATTTAGTTTATCGTCAACCATCACATCGACACTTTGTGAAGGATACGGAACTGGGGCGTCGCTTGTGTGTGAAGTACCTGCATTCGTTGATGACACAGTAGATAAAGCAGTGGATGGAATAAGTGACATAACCGATCAATTCACCACCGATATCAATTTTAAGCAGTACTGGGATCATCGTAACAACCTAAGTAGCACATTTGCTGATATTCAACATGGCAAGGATGATATGGATTACACAGTTGAAACAGTTAACTATGTGTTCTCAATATTCTGTAAATTACTGCTGGCCTTTTCAGTTATATACCTTATATTTCGATCCTACCAGTATCTCACCGCTTATCGCAGTAATGATAAGTTTGATAACGTTTATATAACGAAACTATTCAAACAGTTGGATGAAGCTCGTAAAAAGAAAGGGAAGAAACCATTACTTCCCCTAAAGAAATCCGAACGCGAACATTTGATTGATGTCACCTCATTTAGGCTGAGCAAACCTGAGAAAGCTTTAGTCAGGTTAGGTCTGGTACACTTGCAGCGCACATCTGCATTGCAACTATTCTAATTTTGATCGATAACTGCTTATATTACCGCTTGCAATCGATAAAGAAACATGGATCGGAACAGATAGGTTTCTCAGGTGAAAGTGATGTGCCTTTGGACATAGAAGGGAACAGTCTTATGTCGGATTTTATTCGCGATGTTTTTGGGAATGGTTTTGACTATGAAAAATACATCGATGTTTCCTATGATTATACACAATGTCTACCAACCGGACATCCACCAAACCATTTCTTGGCAATAGGTATTGGATTCTGTTACTTGGTGGCGCTGCTTATGATTTTGTTTCAAGCCTACCCTTTACGATTTCGAAGACGTGTTGTTGAATATTTCTACCCAGAGCGAGAACTTGAACGGCTCTATTTCATTTACAACGATACTCTAAAGAAGCGCCAGATATTATTTACATTTTGGAGAGATATAATTAAACAAAAGAAGAAAGAGAACAGTGCAAATGATAAAGTAAGCCGACACCTTGCAGATCGTTACCCAACGCTGATGAAACTCTTCGTGATTTTACGAATAAGTGCTAAGCCTAAAAAACTTTGCATTGGGTGTGATGGTGACGATGATGGTACATTTAAACAATGTGAAGGGGATAAATGCGGTTGTCGTTTTTGCGAGGAGTGTTTGAAAGTAACAAATAACACGTGCGCTAATTGTGAGTATCGCTTTGAAGAACGCTACGTCACAATTGATAAAGGTCAGACACAAGTCTAACCTTCTATATGATGAGCATATATTAACAATGTGCTTGTTGGTTGTAAATATTTCCTGCTTCTTATGTCCAAGGACTCAAAATTCAACACGCCATAACTAAGAGTTTAGTTCTCAATTAGATATTAGGAGAAATAGAGTGAAACATCTTATCAATTACCATTACCTAAATTACGTCACTCAAATTTAAACTAATTGAAAGATTTTATATACCTAACATCCCTTAATTGAATTTAAATGCACTTGTAAAAATCACGGAGCGGACCTCTGCATTGGGTTAGGGGGAAATTGCTTCTAAATCTTAACAAAAAATAACGCTACTTTACCTATCGCAGGTTTTCCTCTTGGGACGTTATGGATATAGCCTTATGTCAACATACCGTTAAAACCTCTCCTACTACTAAAAAAACAGGAGGATTTCAGGTGAAAAACAAGAATTATATCCATATTTTGATAGTTTGCCCCAATCTTAAATTATTTAACCAATTAAATATATACAATTATGGGAACTATTAATCTTTCGCCTTCATACTAATTTAGATTATGGAAGTCTTGCCGCCATGATATATATAAAGGTCATTTTAACACGTTCAGCTATATTCCGCTATTATTCAATTGCGCCACCTATATTCGGATGCGTAATTTACTAATTTATAACGACCGTTTACACGCATGTTGAGACTTTGTTCAAAAATAGACACTTGTAATTATAGTCGCCGTACTCATAGTGTCCGCACACGGTCTAGTCTTGGTCAAGACGATTCGCTTGATTTTTTTTTTTTTCACCAGCGAAACGGTTGAAAGAATGCATATAACTGGACTACTATTATATCGTATTAATTCAAACTCGGCTGACAACCAACGGTGTGCCAGCGCAGTGGCTGCATCTGCTGCTGTGGTCTTCACTGTTATTGAACAAAGGACGGAGGGAAGCTCCCACATGCAGACGTATTTGTGTTTAGCGATGTTCTTCTCTTTTACGGCTAGTTTGAATTTTTTTCCGTGATTGATAAAATCTTCGCGGGGGGGGGGGGGTTCCATATAAGGGCGACGATGAATCATCTAGCAATAATGGACCAAATCAAAGACGCGATACACTGCCGCACCCCCCCATAATATATAAATATTAATCTTGAAATAAAGGTTTACAAAAATCGGGGATGTTATAATATTTTCTACGTATAAGCGCATAAATCAACGAATTCAAGTAGCACGTGCTCACAGAAAGAGCACCAATCACAAGGAATCCACCAAGGGACTGGTCAACTTCTTCTTATCGTGTCCAAACACTGATGGTTCTCAATATATACAGCCAGAGATTAGTACAACATCTGGCTCAACTCGAAGCAAAGAACCATGGGTCAGTAAGAATGACAAATTGGGATCGCGCTAAAAACACTTTCGTCCTTTCGTTCATTAAACCTGAACCGCCGAATTTAATTTTTTTCCCTGAACATTAAAAAAAATTCTGAGGGCCAATTTTTTCCTCTTCTTGGCTTTACAGTAGCTTGACTGTATGTAAATGATTGCTGTTCTTAAAGCCATTTACCGGTAGAATTTACCAAGCCATATACAGGTGAAGATAACAACAATTGTTAAGTTTGTTTCAAGCTAAATCCTTCATCAGAAAATGTGACGATTAGTGTTCTTCCGGCAAAATACGGATTTGTGGCGATATCCCCAGGACGCCGAATATATGTTCCGGTGTAGAAGTAAGTATAGGCTGATGTCATATATACCCGTGTCCGTGTGGACTGAGTGTCCTACCACCCATCTGTCTATTGTGTTCTCCATGGAGTGCTGTATGCATCATTTGTTTAGCCACCGTACCCAAATGGGCCTCGTTCTACAAGGTCACGGGTTATTCCGTACATGTTGCTATGTAGCAGGCAACTCTTCATGGGGGACACTCAGTTTGGAAAGAGTTCATTGTACCCCCCCCCCCTTAAAATTGTACAGTAAACAAAGTGTTTTTTTTATGTCCTTACCACTAACAAATACCCTAACCATAAGTTCAAAATAAAAAAGAATTGGGGCATGTAAACCTGAAGAGGGGTACATGGAACTCTTGCCCTCAGTTTCTTTACACGGCAGCAATTCAGTTTCAGGCCACACGGTATGGAAATAAGGGACTCAATTCAAGTTGACTATTCCCGGCAACCATTATTTCACGCTTTATTCGTTATCGTATGGAGCCCGGACTATAGTGGATCCCACCGGACTATAGTTGCTTGCGCACCGGAATCTTTTCTGTAACGCTATTGAAAAACCGATTTAGAAGCAGAATAGAAAACCTTCTGCCACCAAAATTTTACTCTGTGAACTTTCAATCGCCAGTGGCGTAGCCAGGGGGGGGGGGACACGTGCCGAGATGTTTTGTCGGTACAATACGGTCCGGTCGGTACATTTGTCTAAAAGCAGTAGCTGTTTTTTTGAGCGCGTGGGCATGATCGCGCTGAATGAAAATTGGTTCCTAATAACTGCTTAATTGGGCAATACTACTACCCTATTAGTATCTTTGCGTTGGCGAATCCCCCCCCCCCCCCCCCCCCAAAAAAAAAAAAAAAAAAAAAAAAAAAAAAAAAAAAAAAAAAAAAAAAAAAAAAAAAAAAAAAAAAAAAAAAAAAAAAAAAAAAAAAAAAAAAAAAAAAAAAAAAAAAAAAAAAAAAAAAAAAAAAAAAAAAAAAAAAAAAAAAAAAAAAAAAAAAAAAAAAAAACACGTGTCGGTACATTCACAAATTCGTGCCCCCTCGTCAACAAAATCCTGGCTACGTCTCTGTCAATCGCACACAAAGAGAAGTGTTTCCGTAAGGGTGTCCCATCTGACCCTCTTCTTTCTCATACACATTAAAGCAATAACAGCACATTTTTGAAGAGCGACCCCAATTTTCAAAATTTGATATTTTTGCACAGTTATGGTGGTAATTGTCTAGGAAACGACACCTGTGAACGAGAATGCTCAAAAATGCGTTTTTATCATAAAATAAGCGATTTTGTAATTAGAATTGGGATCCCCGATTGTATTTAACTGCAGAGCGGGAAATGCTAAGTTTATGTCCGTCCATGATGAAATAGTGTCACCTCAAGAAAATGTCCTCTAACTTGAATTGCCTGAAGCAATAAAACAACTAATGAATGAACGCAGACACGTACATGGCGCTATTTCCCGGCTATTTCATATTGGAAAGCCGTTTCCAGCAGCCGTTGAATTATTATCGGAGAACTCCGGTATCAATTACTCTAATTACAAAATTCCTTCTTTGCGACACATAGACATTTTCGAGCTTAATCATTCACAGGTATAGTTTACTAGCCAATTACCAATGCAACCGTGTAAAAATCTCAAAAGTTTTGGAAATTTGGGGGCGCTCTTCAAAAAAAGTGCTATTATTGCTTTAATTCGGAAAGAAGTGGGTCGGAAACACGGAAACACCCCACAAAGAATATAATGTCATTAAGTTCTGACCATTTCAGACTTTACTAAAAATTAAAACATCAAGTAGGCAATATGTCAGCAATAGTTAAATAACCTATTTTGTCCTTGATTAACGTTAATAAACTTGGCGGAAACGAAAAATCATAAAAGGGGTTGATAATATAGACTGGTGGTCGATAATATGTCAATCCAATTATATGTATTTGTTTGGTGTGATCTTAAAAGCCAATCAAATAAGCTTTTATTTGCCGTTTATTTCATTCCAATCCCATATGTAGAACAAAAGATAAGCTTCGTCAAAAAGGATAGTGCAAAATCGGATTGGTCCGATTTGTATTGGTTACATATATAAGTTTGCTGGAAACATGATTTTGTAACATACACAAAACTGAAAGTTATTGATTGACTATTGAACCTAATGAAGACATTTTAAATCCCTTTTGAACTCCATTATTGGTCAATAAAGTGTGAACATTGTCTTTATGATCAGCAATACTTTGGTGTGCGTTTTTCAAATATTAACCAGTGAGTTCACTTTCATTTAGCCTTATCAAATCGATGAAAATTACACTGTGACGGAATACTTAAAGCAAACCAAACCAAACCAACCCAAACAAACCGTCAGACGATTCCATATTGAATTCCCAAGGAAACCTATGATTCTGTAGACAGAACAAACGACAAAAACACACAAAGAAACAAAAAAGAAAAAGAAACCTCTGATAATAGGCCTACATGAATAGTGAAGAAGGCGGAATTGGAAATAAAGACATAACGGACCAGAATTGTAAAAACTCAAACCAACATCTCCCAAAACACGGTGACAGGAATTTTGAAGTCTTCCTTCCAGAATAAAACGACAAGGTACATTTCTTTTCCTCTTTAAGACGGAAAGATATTCTCTGAAGTTAAGTGTATTCATGTTGCGTCATGCATTTCAAAGGCCAGAGGCAGAAAGCGGACCAAGTTGATTTTGAACTCTCATATTTGCTGAATGATTAAATGGCAAATAAAAGCTTATTTTATTGGCTTTAAAGGAGTACCAAACAAAGTCCCTTCTTTAAACAAAATGCCTTTGGTCCATTCGCGAAACTCAGTCGTGAATCTACGTGCATACTATGTCATGCCTGAGTGGACCAATTTGTCAAAAACACTGTGTAACTGGTATAAAAAGGTCTATTATGTAGGACATGATAGGCCTACGTATTAGTTAGTATACACGTAGGGTTACGCATAATTTGGGGAACGGACCACTTGTCCGGAGTGTTAACATTTTTGGGACAGCCTGTATATAGGATTTGAAACGGTTATTATACATCTAGATATTCAGATATTCAGATTTATTTGTCAATCAATCAATCAATCTACATAGTAGAATCATGACAGTAATTACAGAATAATAATAATAATGTTAAGTGACAAAATAGGATAATAAGTTACCAGATATACGTGCTACTATTATAATATTGAGAATGATAAGAATGATAATAATGATCAAACAGTTATAGAATTTGCAATTACGTAAGTAGAAACAATACGATGGCGATTGACGAGGTCACTACTAAACGCAAGCGTGGAAGGTGTAGTGGACCTTATTCAATAGTTTACATAAAAATAACAAGTACAAAACATTCTAATTAGCAGAACAAATAACAAGGACAAAAATGCGACAATAAAAAAAAAAAAGAAACAGACAAATAGAAACAAATACAAGACAAAAAAAGGACAGTATATGAAATCTCGGACCACCGAGAATTACGCGAATGTAACAAAAACGGATACTAACCAATAAACAGGAACTAATGTGGAATAAATAGCCTATGTAAAATGTCTTAAACTTTGCTTTAAATGAAAGCAAAGGAAGATGATGTTTTAATAGTTAGGAATATTATTCCAAAGTAAATCGGACCTTGGGATGGATGCCAGACGTGTACAGTGCAAGCACGGTTTTAGTAGGTTTAAATGAATGCGTGATTATTAACATTACTTGTTCATAATTCATGAGTACGTACCAACATCAAACAATAGCGTCCCTTGACAACTAACACTCTAACCTTTGTACTGAATCACACCATGACACGCTCCACGTATCAAATCATGGCGAGTTTTCCGCGCATGTCGAGTTTCACACTGTGTATCGAGTTTTTCCTCGCCATATGTCAGTGTGCAGCGATATGTCGAGTTTACAGCCTATCTCTGCCAGTTTGCCCTCATACATCCGAGTTGTGCTCTCTATATATGGTGAGTTTGAACAGTGGCGGAGCCAGCTTTTTTTTTAGGGGGCAAAGGGGGGGGCACCACCATTTTTCAGGGGGGGCAAGCAATAGTAAAATTTGTATATGGTATATGGCCTCTATGTAAATCACTAATTTTCAGGGGGGGCAAGAGGGGGGGGGGCAAGATTCCCCACAGGGGGGGGCAGGCTGCCCCTTGCCCCCTCTGGCTCGCACTGGAATTCTGGTCCAGTTTTACGCTCCACCTATCAAAATCATGGCGAGTTTCCCGCGCATGTCGAGTTCCACGCGCTTGTGTATCGAGGGTTTTCCTCGCCATATGTCGAGGTGTGCAGCGTTATTATGTCGAGGTTTACAGCCTTATATGTCCAGTTTAACCTCTATACATCGAGTTGCTGCTACAAAATGGTGTTGATGTTTACATAAATGAATGTCCAGTTGCAAAATTTCGACATGATTTTTTCTCAACGTGAGGAAAACTCGACATGATTTTTTGGTGTGGTATTGTCAAAAAAAAATATGTCGAGTGTGCTCATGTGAGAAAAAATCATGTCGAGTTTGCTCATGTTGAGAAAAAATCATCTCGGAGTTGCTCATGTTGAGAAAAAAAATCATGTCCAGTTTGCACATGTTGAAAAAAATTCCGTCCAGTTTTTTAAAACTCGGCATGATTTATTCTTGGACATGATTATTCTGGACATGATTTATGAAAATCGGCACATAGAGTTCAAAAGGGATAGGGCCAGCGCCGGTAAAACTCGACATAGAGCGGGGTAAACTGATATTACAGCGCATTGAACTCGCCATGATGAGACGTGAGCGTGCCATGTTATTCTTACCGTGCCGGCATTGTGCGCATTATGAAAACCTATCGATGGGACTCTCACATATATTCGAAACCAACGACCTCTACACATGGATAGGAGGTCTGAGTTGCCGAAATGTCACAACAGGAGTTGCTTTCAACCTTGGTAATATGGCGGGAGACGCAATACACCTTGTCAAAGTTAATGGAATTTGTATAAAAAATAGAACATAGGTGTGGAATATGTGACCAGCAGGTGTATGAATTGTTCCCGCCATATTACCAAGGTAGAAATGCAAACTTCCACTTGTGACACTCGGCGACATTCACTGTGCGGCAGCCCCTATCCATGTTTAGAGGTCAGATGTTCGAAACCCACTACGCTGTGGTCACTGCGTTTCTACAAGGAATACATCAGGTACCACGTTACGATGTGTTTAGTTAGAGGCTATTAGTTTTGTTTTTAGAACTGTTCTTCTCTAAAATTGTACACACCTCTCACATAAATACTCATATTATACATGTACTGTTTTTTATAAAGATTTAAAAAATTAAAAAAAGAAAAAACCTAAAAAATTTAAATTTCAATATCAAAAATGTGCTATTCCGACTCAGCATTCGCCTTTAGTAGGCTGAAAGTTGAATTGTAAGACGATCGCTGAACGTCAGTTGCGCTATGGCAAAAGGATAGAGCGGTGTGGCAGAAACATCATTGAACATTGCAATCACATGGCGGATTCCTGAAGTACGAACGGAAACGCTCAGGAATAATAATGTTTGTCCCCTGTATGTGTATTCCGATACCCCTTTTCAAACCTTATGGTACGTTTGCTTTAAGTGGCATTACTATAATATCCCTGATTTGTCCATGCTTACTGTCTTTGAGCACTTTTAATTCAGAAGATAGTCACTCAGGCGCCGGTAGCCAGCCCGGTGGTTATGAGGGGGCAATTCGGTAGGTGCAACAAATTGTCCCGATCACAAGCACAAAAATTTCCGTCGCAGGCCAAAACGAATCCGAAAAAGGGGCGATTTAACATGATATCACACGTTTTATTTCCAGATTTCCCCCTCAAGATTTTTTCAGAGGGGGCACTCTGCCCCCCACTTTGCCCCCCACTTGGCTACGCTACTGCTATGGCTATATAGCCCCCACTAATAGAATTATGACTATCTGATGTATTGTACAGACCGTGCTAGAAATATAGTCCAATATTGAAAGGGGAAAATAATTGGCAGGTAAAAAAATTCAGGCATAATGAAATGGAACCTTGTTGAATCACTTCCACAAATTGAAAACAATGGGTTGTTAACAATCTGTAAAAAACAGTTTAAAAACAGCAAGTTCGTGGCGTTCGTGGACGTTCCTACCACGGAAAATCAAGGTGTTGGAATCCTGTGCTAGAAATTTAACATTGTATCTATAATGTTTTGTGACACAATTTAAAAAATCATTCATACCGGGATTCAGACACTTTAGGTTTGCATGAGATGGAGTTGATCTGGCAAGTAAAAGGTTGTGGCTGCCGTTACAGAGCAGAGCTATTCATTATTATGAGTGCTGTGTTTTCGTCACCTACTTACAAGACTAACCCCATTCAACATGACAGGCCTGTTCTTAATTCGCTTTTTTATGTTCACACTTCATGTCATTTCTTGATCACTTAACTTAACGCTGTAATCTTTTGGCTGATTTGTAGCCGTACCGCCACTCACTGCATTTTCGCGTGTATCCATGTTGACAATTTGTTTTGATGATCATGCTACACAGGCTGCATTGTTGCTAAAAAAATTGGAAGCCCGTAAATAGTCCCTTTTGGAAGCCGTAAATAGGTTCTTTGAGAGCCGGAAATAGTTCTTGTTGAGAGCCGTAAATAGTCTTTTTTCTGGCCGATGTATGATGTTTATTATTTGATCATGTGGTTCCACTTTTAACCAAGCAATGAAGCAAAATTTGAAGACGTATATAATTTTAAATATATTTTAAAATATAATTGGATAACTATGACATTACCAATTTACCAGTTCTGTCTGATTTTTAACTCACACCGATTTCAAGATACTAAACATACATCATACATACAACTATCAAACTTATATTTCGCCAATCAATGAATATCAAGGCGCATTACAAACAATAAAATAACCATAAATTTAAAAAGTAACAAATTAACACAAGGAAATAATATGTTTTGATGACTTTTTGACGCTACTGAGTGTGGGAGCCAATGCGAATTTTTGGATGGAAGTGTATTCCATAGACGTGGTCCCATAAACATGAAAAGAGTGATCACCAGCATGGCGGATAGTGGGGGTATGACCAGTCTAGTATATCCTGAGAGGAACGAGAGATAGCGACCAGTGTCCATAGATAGGCAGCTTGATGTCATCTTGGAGATACTAGGGGCACAGCCATGTATACAATGAACATTAGGTGAGCAACTTAAAGTAATACGTTCTTTTTAACTGGAAGCCATGAAGATCTTTAAATATGGAGAAAGTATCACGCCACGACACGACGCACGGCGTTTCAAGCCAAAAATTATACGGACAGCCCGGTTTTTAATTCGTTGAAGCCTTTGCAAGTTAGCGTCTGTTGTACCAACAAAGTGAATTTCCATAATCCAGTCTGGACAGAACAAAAGAGCGCACAATATGATGGCATGAGTCAATATCCAGGTATCTTCGTATACAAAATATTCCTATTTGAAAGTTAAGTGTACGACATAAAATGAGATAGTCATGAGTTTTCATGGATAAAGTTGAGTCAAGATAAACACCAAGGTTGCGAACCGAGGTGGTTGATTTTATACATGTTATGTTTCCAACTTGGAGATATGCACAGAGTTTTGTTTTATGTGTTTAGGGGTCCAAAAACAATGATTCAGTCTTGTCCATGTTTGAGTTTTAATTATTTGAATTTCATCCAGTCATTATTTCCTTTCCTCAATACCCAGTGAAGGCGATGTAAGGCCAGCAGTCTCTGTCACCAGCTTCGTTGGATCATACGAACAGTAAATTTGTGAGTCATCTGCATAGTCTGAAAAAGTAACTTGTGTTTGCGTATAATTTGTCCCATAGGATGATGTAGGTGACATAAATTGAAGAGGGACCCATGAGGATCCTTGAGGGGTCCCACCATAATATGAATTTCATCTGAACAAAGGGCACCATCAATGCAGACCGGCTGCCTGCGGTTCTGAATAGATGATTTGATCCAGGCAAGGGCGAACACAAAAAGTAATGTTGAGACGACGATGAAGTTTCATGGTTGATGTATCAAGGCGGCAGTAAGATCTAACTAGCCATAAGACGACGAACCCTGCTTGATCAATTTCAGCGGAGTATATCACCACGTGACCCTTACGGGCCGTCTCTTCCTCTGTGCTGTCCCCCCTCCCGGTAAGGCCCCTGCTCATAGTCATGCTCCACAAGATGATCTTTTAACCTGTTTGAAAAACAATACTTTCAATGACCTTGGCAAGAATTGGATATTTGAATGGGCCTGTATTTTTCAAAATGTTTACATCCACAACTCCAGACTTTTTTCAACCCCGGCAATTACACGTCTTGAAGGCTCAGTGAAATACCATCATGCATGAGGCATTAACAACACTTAGTAATGAAAGATGAGAAAACATGCATGTTTTGTTTCAAAATCCAGGGTAGGGTAGGAAGCGGATCGAGCATACAAGACCTTGTTGAAAGTTTCCTACTGTCACGCCGTTCACTTCCTCAACTGATGCGGGTGAAAACAATTTAACAAAAACATGCGTGTTGTCCGCTGATCTTCACTATAAACGCATCATGGTTTGGAAACGTCGATATCAGCTCAGATGTTATTTTCAGCCAATCTTTGTCTCAAAAAGGTGGCAAATTGGGTACTCACTTAATAGCACAATCATGAAACAGCAGACTTATCAGACCTATTCAGCAAACATTTACTGTCCTGAAGAGATCTTTAGAATTTGCCTCGGTAATCTTAGACTTGAAGTACTCATCTTGGCTCTAGTGATCATATTATTGATCAAGCTACTTGATCCAACATAAGCAGAACGATCATGATCAAGATTGGGATTTTCGCCTTTACGCTCTAATCTTTCTGCGCACTTACAGAAGCCTCCCTGATTTCAACATTGTACAAGGCAACGCTTACTGGTAGAAACACTTTTATTTTCTAGGATCGTATTTGTCAAGAACATATTTACAAATTAGTGTAAGAAGACAGCATATTAAGTGACATTACAACATTGCATTTCACAGATCTTTTCCTAGCTCATTAATAACGGAAAGAGGTTCAAAGATCACGGAAATTCTTTCTGACAGAACGGTACCCTAGTGGACCGTGGTTTTAACACTGATTTAAAAGCCGACTCAGAGATTTCCTGGGAGGGCGCCCCTCAATTTCCAAAAATCGTGTTTTTTTGCATGTACATTATCTTGTCACATATACTAATCACTGTTGTGAAATTGCAAGCCTTATCGATTCCTTCATATGATAGAAAATCACAACTTTGTTATAAAATTCGCGGATCCGGACTTTTGTTATACACAGTCCTATGGGACTAATCTACACTAAATATTTACCTTTTCAATCAAACGAAAAATCCGATCATCTCAAATTTCGGATTGTGCATTTTAGGTTACTATCTTTAGTTCTAGTTGACTTTTTTCATTCATTATACAAAAAAAAATAATATTTCAAATCTCTGAGTCAGACTTTAAGGTGCAATGAAGTTGATAGTGATAACAATGAAGGTGTGGCAGCACAATTGAATCTTTGGACTATCATCAAGGATACATCGTCATCAGATCTACTAATAGGCAATTCAAGGTGTTACCATGACTGTGGATTGGTTCACATATGTGTTGTCTAAAACCATTGGCAAGTTTCAATCACGAAAAATTGAGACCATCATATCTGTCGGCTATTTTTACATGAATTTTCATGTCCCCCCAACTAGACATTTTGTTTGGCTTAACAGACACTTCATCCAAAAAGTTAACAAAATCTGCACGAATCACTTGGTTTCAGCTTATTAGCTGCAGATGGGTGGTGGCCTATACACACAGATAAACATAATGCCTGTGGCGGGTAGTCACTCACCAGCCTTTTCCAAATAATAGTTTGAACTTCAAGAGTCTCAATAGTCGATTTAATACAGTACGATAGAGACCCCTACACCACCACCCTCTTTGATCTTCGCCTCTGGGGAGTTTCAGGAAAGAGTATCCTGGTGTAGCATCCGCTACACCAGGGTGTATCCGCTACACCAGGTATCCGCTACAAACAAAAAACACCAGGGTATCCGCTACACAGGGTACACCATCCTCCGCTACACCAGGGTATCGTGGTGTATCATCCTCCCTTTATGGCACCCTCTTCTGAACCAAGCCATGTTTCTTGGAGGAAAAATAACATCTATTGATTTATCAAGAACTAAGACACATATAGATTTGAGTTCTTTATTCCGAATTGATTTGAATCAGAGAGGGAAAAGAGATGAAAGTCCAGGAGCAAATGTTAATGTATTGTTTCAGCTACAGGAAAGTGACGGAGATGTGCAATAGAGGCAGATGAATTTTTCCTTTTTGGAGGCTTCTCCTTTCCTTGTCGATAAGATACACTGGAATCCTGCTGGCTGCACATGGTCTGACTGTGAACTTATCCGACACGACGCAATATGGAGGGGCATAACAGATAAGGTCTAGATGCGGAGTAGGCATGTTGACGGTTGCGTACTCCACCACGTCACCCCTATGCGTTGAAGGTGGTCGACTGTTTTAATACCCAAATCCACAATGTGAGACCAGACATCTGGGGCTAATGACATATTACTGATGGAATTTCCAATGTCAAATAGTCTATTCGAGATGTAACTTGTACATCAGCGGGTCCTTGCTGATGTTCTTATTAATCAAATCAGGCCCTGGGTTAGGGTCTACATCACCTGCTCTCAGAATCTTGATCATGGAAGGTTGCTGTTGAGTTGTTAGTAATTAATTCTAGCTTTGAGGTATCCTATATTGTATTCTCAGTATGACCCACTTGATTGTTGCACCATAAGTTGACTACAACACTACAATGTTTGCATATTATTACAATCATTAGGCATGCAAAACCCCAAGGACCATACAATAAAGCCCTTGTTGAGCACATGGTGGTGAATCAGTTGCATTACTTATAATCCACTTGAGAAGTTCAGATCAATAAGAAAAGATGAATTGCAGCTTACACAGCAAGTAGCCACTTCACCGTATTGAGGATCAATATCCCTTGATCAAGTTGACTCCGCAAGGGCCTAGAATATTGTTCCAAAGTCATGTAGCAAGATTTGGCGACTGCAACTTTGGATACCACAGAAAATGACATCCAGTGAAAGTCATCATAAATTCTGAAAAAGTTAAGCAAGCGTATTGAAAAAGTCCCCCACCCGGTTTTTAAATTAGCTTTAAAATGCAGAATAGTTGCATCAGTAGAATCCAAACAAAATATAGATCAGCTAGAAAAAGGTGTTAGAAAGAGAGTTTGGATGGCAAGCCTGCCATACTGGCGCCAACCTTAGAGAGCTGTGTAGAGATGAATATCTCGCACAATCTTTTTATTAGTTTACCATAGGTCATGATTAACCATCTTTAATACTAATATTGGCCTTGAGAGTACCTTGTTCAAGGCGCTCTAACCAACCTCATTCATTGGTCTTATACAAATAATGTCACAGTTCATAGGCAGAAATCAGCAGGGATTTGGAGCAATACCCCATCCCTAAACTAAAAAATGGTGAGATTAACTCTATTAAACCCTTATTTGAGTCCCCAAATTCACCTGGCCTATGTTCCATGATTCCACTATCAAGTTCAATAATTTCAACTTCGGGCAGAGCTGTCGCGCTCTGTAGCACAACCACTGCACCTGACCAACAACAAATGTTTGTGGTTTTATACGTAGACTAGTAGGCCCCTGGATCCAGTGCACCATCTTTTTAATCTTTCTCTATACAGGGTAGCCCCTTCAATGCTAAGTATGCTGATTTCAAACCTGAAACACAATGTTCAAAATAATTGAGAAGAAAATAACACGATACAGTGTGAAAAAGCAAGTTTGTCGGTTCTTAGCAGACAGCCTTGATCAAGACTACCTTGAGAGATATTTGCCTTAAAGGAAATATGTCATGATTCTGAATATTTGCAAAATTTGTATGGATGAAAAGCTTAAGTCACGTAGATTACATTAAATCAAAATAAGTTGAAAATTGTCCACATTTGTTGAGTATTTTGTCCCTTTTAATTTTCCGCCCAATAGCTTTACTCGACAACGATTCCGACAAATCCACATCGCAGGCAAATGGTGCCGTCAAAGTGATGACCATCCTAAATTTTTTACGACGTCGTTGTGACCACATATCGCAGGTTGCCACTTTCCTATTGAGTTAACTCAGGGGGGTAGGACATGCCATCCTAACAGCACAGCCTAATTCAATCGGCAATCAACTCCGGCGCGACTCGAGTGCTATTCCTTTCAAAGACTTAACGTAGGATGGCGCTAATACGCGTATCGGACGGTTACACTCAGTCTTGCCTAAAGTCTAGGCCTGGTCACGATATTTAAATCTAAATGACCGTTATTGGGAAATTACACAATTTGCCAGCGGGGTGTATCCACTAACCCCGACGGATTTTGAAGAGGTATTGAACTATAAAGGGTTTAAGAGGAGATTTTGTAATGTAACCTAGACACAGGCTACATAGTAAATGCACGTAGCAGTTCACAAATTACCGTTTGGAAATCCCCAAAGCCCAAATCGAGCAAGTCGTGTCCTCTCCCCCCCCCCCCCCGTTAACTGCGATCGATGTGTTTTATATCAATAATAATAAACACAACGAAATGAAACAAATATGTCATGCTGGTACTTATTTTTTTAATTTTAAATTATTACTTCCAGTAATCCATCACTATTAAAGTGGGTCGCAATAACAATTCGAGTCAACACGATGTTTTGGTTCACTTTACGTCACGAGGAGAGCAAAATTGGGCGCTTATGATCAATGAAGCCGTGGCGGAAAATTCGCCCGTTTTTCTTCCTTCTCTTCTTCGTATTTCAAAAAAGCAAAAAATTTAAAATGCCTCTATTATTGTTAATTTTACAATCAAATTGTATTATTTTTTTTATTTTTTTTATTTTTTTTAATACACTTTTTATGAATGTAAGTCAAACTTAGCTTTACAAAATCTTGACTATTTCTTTTAACTTTACATATTACACAACGATTTTGATTGATTCTATAAACCTCACACGCAGGGCGTTAGTTCAATAAGTACACGTAGGGACGATTCTACCGGTCAAATCATATGTAGCACAAACCAAGCCATAAATGATTAAACTTGTGGAATACATATCACTGGGTTTGAATTAAGCTCGCGTTGGGAACACTTCCAACTTTTCTTTCACTGTTTCTGCACAGTAAGATTTCACCTTCACCCCCCCCCCAACACACACCTACACACACATTTATGTGTTAGTCTACCTGCCTCCTGTCAGATCAGTAATCTCGAACGGACTTAGAATACAATATGTACATGATTTTCAAATATCAATACAATTGTGTAAAGTAATACCTGCTTGCTTTTCTAAAATCATGCCAAACACACATCCTTAATTGCAAGTTTTTAGTAAGTCCATCCGAGGACCCTC